>CAUYSK010025772.1:0-11768 GCA_963575035.1 Avahi laniger | reverse complement strand
ACAGCAGCGCAATTCACAATTGCAAAGATGTGGAAACAACCCAAGTGTCCATCAATACATGAGTGGATTAATAAACTGTGGTATATGTATACCATGGAGTACTATTCAGCTTTAAGAAACAATGGTGACATAGCACCTCTTATGTGCTCCTGAAAAGGGCTGGAACACATTCTACTAAGCGAGGTATCCCAAGAATGGAAAAATAAGCACCACATGTACTCACCATCAGATTGGTATTAACGGATCAACATATAAGTGCATATGTAAGAATTACATCTATTAGATATTGGGCAGGGGGAGGGGGAGGAGGGAGGAGGAGACGGGTGTATGTGTACACAAAGAGTACAATGCACACCACGCAATAGGATGGACATATTTGAAACTTGGACTGGGGGGAGGGGGCGCAAGGGCAACACATGTAACCTAAACATCTGTACTCCCATATTACACTGAAATAAAAAAAAAAATGCTCAAAAAAAAAAAAAGTAGATCAACTTGAGCTGGGGATTCAAGGCAAACACTGGAAATAATTGTGAGAACAAGACTTACATATTTTAATGCCTGAAAATGAGGTGGTTGTAATGTCTAAAAGTAAACAGAATGTTAAGGGATCTACCTAAGATGTCAATGATAGAGTGGGGAATTAGCATCTGATAAACCATGTTTGAAATAAGTGGCCAGAGGAAATGAAGTATTTCCTTGGTGATAACTATCCTATTCAGCTTGTTTAGTATCTGCTGATTGGGAAATATGGCGAACCATGAAAGACAACTTATCAGAACAATTTACTCATGAATTTGAAACACTTTTCTCCTATGGATTGACTTTTCATATTGTCAAAACAAGAGAAACTCCTACTTTTGTTTGATACTCCCTTAAAATGGTTTATATAAAATATTTAATCTTATTAAATGTTGCATCATCATAGAAGATATAAAGCCTCATTTCTTTTAAGTAATGATATAATAACCAGATTTATCTATATTAAAATTTAAATTCCAAATCTCCCCTAATTAGACAACTTTTCACATATATAACAGCGAGGTTAACGGGGCTCTTACAGAGTTTAAGATGTAAAAAGTATGTCTGAGTATGAGTGGGGGATGAGGAAGAGGCATGTCCAAAGGTGGCTTAGATAGGACTAAAATAAAATCACCATGAAATAAGGACTCGTCTCCTAATGGGAGAAAATAATAGTTCAAATTATTAAATCTTGAAGGTGCATAGAAAACCCATGCCCAGTCCAGACCCCCGTGCCCATGTATCTGGAAAGGAAACCAGAAATTTTCAAGACTGGAGGGGCTTTATGTCACTGGTGGTAACTATTTATATCTGGTAATGGAATGTCATCAGAGTGATGTGCAAGATTTATCAGAGGCAAGATCCAGTTCTAGGTGAAAAAAGAAATTGCATGGGGATGGGGGAAGCTCTAGGCAACAAACCTAACTTATTAGAACAAATCTCTGCCTGCTGAATAGGAACCAGGATCCCAGGATGTACAAGTTAGGCCAGAAAATAAGAGGTGGGGTAGGAGCAGGAAAATTAGTCTCCTTATAAGTACCTCACCCCTACGTATTTTTAACTTTTTAATTAAGTATAATATAAAATAAAAATACAAACATTATACATTCCAGTTTGATAATGTTACAACAAATAAATACACTGGTGTAATCAGGACCCAAAACAAGAAACAGAATATTATTAGGATTCCATATGTCACTTCAACAAATTCTTCCAGCCATTGCTATCTCCCTTGGGTCCTATTATTTTGACATCTAAAAGCACATATTGATTTTAGATGACTTTTTTTAACTTACATAAATTAAATTAGGAAGTATGCATACTATTGCCTCTGGCTTCTCACTCTCAAGAGTATTTATATTCATCTATATTTTTTGTGTAGTTGTAGGTCAATGATTCTTGTTTTTCAATAATAGTCCTTTGAGTCAATATACCACAATTTATTTAACCACTCTTCTCTGAATTGGTCCCTGGGCAACTTCTAGTTTGAAGCAATTATGAATAGTCATGCTATAAACATTCTACCTGCTGTCATTTGCTAAGCATATATACCTATTTCTTGAAGTTTTCCTAAGTATAGAATTGCTGCATCATCATGTGATATGCAATTTAGCTTTAGTAAATGTTGGTTAACTGCTTTCCCAAGGCATGTGATACTTTATATACCCACAGCAATGCAGGAAAATTGTATTGAATACATGTCTCCATCACAATTGATATTTTCTATTTTTTTCATTTTCCCCCATTCTGGTGGTTTCATTTCAGAAGTTTTGATTTCCATTTTTTAATGACTAAAGAAGTTGGAAAATTTTTCTTATCTTTTTGGACTTTTTGGGTAGTTTCATCATTATATCTTCAAATTTTTACCCATTTTTGCTATTGGATTGTTAGTCTTTTTTCCTATTTCTTAGTAATTTCTCATATATTCTAGATTTGAGTGCTTTTTTCAGATATGTGTTACATACATTTTCTCCTACTCTATGTGCTACTTTACACACTATTAATGGTGGCTTTTGATTATAGAAGTTAATTTTAATATAGTCCAAAGTATCTTTTTTTAATCTATGGTTAATATTTTTGTGTCCACTTTAATAAATATTTGTCTACTCAACATTCAAAAAGATGTTCTCCTGAAAATTTTTCTCTAAAATTTATATTGCTGTACCCCAGACATATTTGAATATCACATAAATTAATCCAGGACACTAAAGTAAAATGTTCTGTCTAAATTCCATTGGCTTGTACAGAAAAAACTTCTAATTTGCCATTAAATCAGACAGGGCTCTAGGTTCAGAAAGAAGACAGGGCAATGACTACTTAAAACAGGACTTTCAAACATTGATCTGAGCATGTAAGCTCTGGGGTAAGATTTTGAAAAAAAGGTGCAAGCTGTTTTCATTATATTTAATATCTAATTATGATCTAAGAAGATGTATGGGAGTAATGTACCTGAAATTCTCAAGGAATGTCAATATAACTCTATAGCTGTTACAATAGCATTGATTCCCCTGATATCAAGCTGTTTCTTCCTCATCTACAAACTGAGGCACAAGCTGATAGTGCATATGAATACAAGGCCCTCCTCTCCTATTACATCTCAAGAGAGTTATTTGAATTCTTCATGTAGAGGAATTCAGGGAGGTATAGACAAATTTTAAAATACTTAAAATGTATATCAAAGAGTTAGAAACCAAGACAATTAATGGTTGCTTTTTACAGATTGATTACTTGCTATATTGATAGCACTAAAAGTAATCTGTGTTTAGACATATATTTCAGTGTATTCTGATTATTTTGGTTTCATTAAAAGTCTTCGAGGTCTAGTTTTAACACTTTTATGGTCCTTTATCATCCTAATCTTATTTCCAAGAAATACGATTACAGGAGATATTGACATTCAGGGACACAGGTTAGGGGCAGCTCATGCCAATTATTCCACTGTCATCAGGAGAAAGTTCACAAAATTTATAGCCAATTGATGCTGAAAGAACTCGATGTATTTTAGGAAAGCCAGATTGTTACAAAACCCAGATTGCAAAGCTTTACATATTTAGGAGTTTTGATGCAAAATAGAATTTTAAAGATTTGTCATGGTCACCTAATATATTTTTCCAGTGCTTAGATGCAAAGAAAAAAAGCAAAAAAAACCTTTCAGCAGTTAGTAAAAATTTACTATATATTCATTAGCCTCTGTATTTATTATAAAATCTAATAAGTAATACATGAAAGAAAATGTGTTGTATACACAGCCAAACATATGCATTCTCTAACACTGTCAATTATTATCTTTGTAATTCCTGTTTATTTACAATGGCATTTAATGTTTCAGCAATATTTATAATGAAGAACATATGTATTATTTCATAAAATGCACATTGCTCACAGCTGTTCATGGTAGTGCCTGCAGTTGTGGGATAGTTTGCTTAGTGATGTCTGGGTTTCCTATTTTATCTATGATAAGAAAAATATGAAGCCCAGATGGCGCATATCAATTATTCTGTAAAAAGTGTTGACTGGTCTACTTCTCAGCAGGACTTCCGTTAATCTCAGTTCTGTCAGGATATGACACAATGTTTGTGGACTAGTCACTTTGACTCCATAAGTCTCATTTTCCTTATCAGTAAAATAATGATTCCAGTTTTCAATATGTGTTTTGCAAAGACCTGAGTTTGTGTGAGGTTGCAAAAGAGGAGTGCGGGGAATGGGCAGGGAGTGGGAGTGATTAAGACATGCAGAAGTCCATAAACTGCTGGTCCTCTTTCAGATCTTGTGGTTCTAGGAACATATTTATTTGAATAAAATATTATTTTTTAAACCTATAAGCATGATTAATAATAATGCCCCTTGCTTTCTAGTGATATTTGAATCCCTACTATGAGGGTTAGATGGTTTTTGTAAGGTGTTTAAAAAGTCTGACTTTAATGTTAGCCAAGACTTAAATGTGATCATGGCTCTGCTATTCAACTTGCTTTAAGGGGGAAAATAAAACTTCCTTCTCTTTTGATCACTGCAGTTATAAAAAAGGGTATGATTATGATTAGTGCCTGGTAAGGCTGCTGTGAATAGTAAATGAAGTAATCTATGTAGAGCCATTTAGTATAGATTTTAGCACTAGCAGACACCCAAGAAATATCATCAATGCTCTTTCATCTTTCATCTTACATAATATGACCTCTCTTGATCAAATGTGGTAATAACATCAAAGTGAAATTGATTTGTTATTGATTATAGAATTTTTATAATAAGAAGAAGCCAAAGGCTACACTAAAATGTACAAGCACTTTGTATCAGTCTTCTAGGCCTGCTACAAGAAACTACCACCAACTGTGTGGCTTAAAAAAACAGAAATTTATTCTTTCACAATTCTGGAGGCTAGAAATATGAAATCGCAGTTCTACAAAAGAACCCTTCCTTGCTCCTTTCTAGCTTCTGGTGATTGCCAATAATTTTTGACAATTCTTGGCTTGCAGCTTTCTACCTCTATCTTCACATGGCTATTTCCCTTCTGTGTATGTCCGTATCTCTGTTTCTCTTTTCTCTTTTTTCTCTTATAAAGACATCCGTCATTGGATTTAGGATCAATTCATGACCAGTATGTCCTCATCTTAACTGGATTACACCTTCGAGGACCCTATTCTAAAATCTCACCAGCAAACATCATGACAAAACTTTCGGTGAAGATAACCTACTGGGAATTGAATCCAAAATGAGCAGTAATGATACAATTGAGAAAATAAATGAGGAGGTAGAAATTGAAGAGCAAGGGAGAAGAAGTAGCTAGGAGATTTTTAAAAGTATTGTTCAAAAAGTGAACTGCCATTTTTAAAAAAAACTACATGGAAACAATACAGGAGGGAGCTCTGTGGAATTAGAAAAACTATACTGTATCATGCCTCCTCTAAAAGTCCAGGCAACTATTTATTTGTAAAACTGAGAAACAAAAATGATTGGGCCATATCTATTAAAAAGTTGTTGTTAGAAGAAAGCAAGAATAAGTAACAAATTAACATCCCTCAAGACAATAATAATCCTATATAAAGCCAGGTTAAAAATAGAAAAAGAAAAAACAAACAAAAAAATACTCATTTAAGTGCACCGAAGTTAGTGTGGCCCAAATCCACTCTTTATATCATGAAATATAAGGAAAAAAATACTAAAAATAAATCTTCCTCAGAGCATTTCAATTTGTACAGAACAAAATCAGGTTGATGTAAGAGTGACCAAGTGATAAGGGAAGAAGTAAAATTAGTGAATGAAAACTAGTCTAAAAACAGAATTATTCACTAAAGGATGACTTGTTTATTAAAAGCTATGAAGTATTCCATTTTGAATTACACAAATTCACTCAATTTTTTCTAGAATTAATCAGAATTTTTTCCTTTCTTTTTTCTTTCTTTTCTTTTTTCTTGTTTCTTTTTTTTAAAAAAAATTATTAATGAAAACTTTATGTTAGGGCAACTAAAAACCTCTCTAATTAAAAGCTCAAGACCACAGTTGTCATTTCCCACAACTCATGGAAAAATATACCCACTATCACCAAAAGAAAGGAGAAAGTCCTTGAATAGTCTGATCCGTTTTAAAAATGTCACAGTGTTGGTGGTTGTTTAACAAGCTACACTGCTAGTATTCTGATTGTCAGAAACCTTCCCATTTACTCACATACTGTGCATATGCACTGACTGTGAAAAAGAAATAATATATTCTGTAGAAAATGGATCACTGCAAAACTCATCCTAACTAAAATCAGAAAATTATCTGTGAACAAATGTAGGTTGCTGCCTGTCTATAAGGCCATTCCTTCAAAGTAATAGTGATTATTAATCGAAAGATCTCCATTTTATTCTTAACTCAATTTATGATTTGTAGTTTCATTAGTATTATTCAATAGTTATTTTTAATAGACAAAAATATTGATCTTAAGAACTTCTTAGCTAGCTCATCTATAAATATGTTGTTAAATTTGAAAGACTGCTGAACTGTCAAGATATTTCAACAAATACCTAATTATCATATTTTAAAAATTCACTCAATCAAGAATAAAATTTTTAACATGAAAAGTTCACTGTTTTTGCTTTTCATCAATTTATTGCCATCCAATACAAAAGATACATTCCATGAAGGCTACCAGACAGCTGGAACACTTTTTACCTAACTCCTTCAGTTTATTTCATGGACTCACTACGTAAATACTAACATAAACTATGAAAATCCTATACTGTGGTTTAACATAGTAAAGATGTATAATCACTCTTTATTAACCATTTCCCAAATTTTTTCACAGTTGTCTTTTAGTGCCTATAATTTCCTTTATCAGGTAATGATGATAATTATAACATGTGATGCATAGCAACTATATATTTTGTGTCAGACAGTGTTCTAAGTGTTTCATACACATTATCACCCCACAACAACTATATGAGTAAGATGCTTTGTTTACCCTTATTTTAGAAATGACAAAATTGTAACCCAGAAAATTAAGTAACTTATGTCACATAGTGAATGGAAAATGAAGATAGAGTTCCAACTGAATAGAGCCTAAAGCCTATAATCTACCCACTACAAAGCACAATCTCCATAAAACAAGCCTAACAGATACTAAAATAAGAAGGTATTTTTAATGATTCAAAGCTCACGTATTGGGATCTCAAATAATTACTTTGAATATTAGATGAACGGTTTAATTTAAAATTACACATTACAACTAGAGATTTTTCTTCTAAATACAATACTTCCGGCAAACGACATGAAAGTAACTGAAGAGAAAGTTGAAAACCAAAACAAAGAAAGCAAAAGAAATTTCAAGACATGAGTAAAAAATATGATAACTCACTAAAGAGATAGAGTGTGTAAAAAAAGGATATAATAGAACTTAAAAAAAATGAATCATTTAGGAAATTACAAAATACTGCAGAAAACTTCAACAATAGACTAGACCAAGTAAAAGGAAGAATCTCAGAGCTTGAAGACAAGGCTTTGAACTAACCCAGTCAGTCAGAGATGTAGGAAAAAGAATAAAGAAGAATGAACAATCACTCAATCAACAATGTGAAAAGGAGGCAATATATGAACTATAGGTATCCTGGAGGGAGAAGAAGAAAAAGCAAAAAGTATGGAAAATTTATTTAAGGGAATTATTGAGGAGAACTTCCCTGGTATCGTCAGGGATTCAGATATTCAGATACAAGATGGTTATTGAACATGAGGAAGATTCACAGCAAATAGGACATTTCCAGGACATATAATTATAAACCTGGCCAAAGTCAAAATGAAGGAGAAAATTGGAAAAGCTGCAAGATGTCAGCAACAATTAACTTGCAAAGGAAAATCCATCAGTTTAGCAGTAGACTTCTTCGGTGGAGACCTTGAGAATCAGAGGTGATAAGGACCTTATTTTTAGTTTTCTTAAAGAGAAGAACTGCCAGCCAAGAATTTTTTATCCTGCAAAAGTAAATTTAATAAATGATGGAGAAATAAAGACTTTTCCACATAACAAACATTAAGGGAATTTTTCACTACTAGACCTGCCCTACAGGATATACTCAAAAGTGCACTATACATGGAACAGCAAAATAGATACCAACCAGTATAAAAACACCCAAAAGTTAAAGCTCACAGCTCTTACAAAACAATAGCACAAGGGGGGGTGGGGAAGATATCATCCAACATGATGAACTGAACAACATCCCTCATACCAATACAAACACTCAATGTGAATGGTCTGAATGCCTCACGTAAAAGATATAGATTGGCTGAATAGATGAAGAACCCAAATATCTTCTGTCTCCAGAAAACACATCTAACACATACAGACACAAATAAACTCAAGGTAAAGAGATAGAAAAAAATATTCCATGCAAATGGAAACTAAAAGCAAGTAGGTGTAGTATTTCCATATCATATAAAATAGACTTTATGTCAACAATGGTAAAAATGAGAAGACAAAAATGATCATTACATAATGGTAAAGAGAACAATTCAACAAGAAGATATAACAATCCTAAATATATGTGCACCTAAAAAAGGAGCTTTCAGATACATAAAGCAAATTTGAATGATCTAAGCAAAGAAATAAACAGTATCAACTTAGTAGCCAGGAATTTTAACATCCCACTGACAGAATTAGACAGATCATCAAAGCGGAAAATGAATAAAAACACAATGAACTTAAAACAGGCACTAGAAGAAACGGACATAACATATACTTATAGAACATTCTGTCCCAAAACTATAGAATAAAAGTTCTTCTTATCAACACATGAAACATTTCAAGATTGATCATAAATTAAATCACACAACAAGTCTCAGCAAATTAAAAAAATAATAATAAAACTCATACCGTGTATCTTCTCAGACCACAGTGGAATAAAACTAGAAATAAATTTTACAAGAAAAACTCAATTTTATACAAATTCATGGGAATTAAACAATCTGCTACTGAGTAATCCTTGAGTCAATAAGGAAATTAAGATGGAAATCTAAAAATTATTTGAACTCAACAACAAAAGGCGCACAAGCTTTCAAAAATCAACTGAATACAGAAAAAGCAGTCCTAATGTGTAAATTCATAGCTTTAAATGCCTTCATCAAAAAGATAGAAAGAACACAAATTAATAACCTAATGTCACATCTCAAGAAATTAGAAAAATAAAAGCCATCCAAACCTAAAGCCAGTAGAAAAAAAAAGAAATCAAAAAGCTTCTAGCAGTGCTAATGAAATGGGAGCCAAAAAAAAAAAAGATTGATGAAACAAAACTTGATTCTTTGAAAAATAAAATAAATAGATCACTAGTCAGATTAAATGGAAATAGAATAGAAAAGAATCACCTCAACTCAATCAGAAATGAAAAAGGAGACATTACAAGTGATACCACACAAATACAAAATACCACCTGTAAATACCATAATAACCACTATGCAAACAAACTAGAACACCTAGAAGACACGGATAAATTCCTGGAAACACACAACCCTCCAAACTTGAATCAGGAGAAACGGAACTCCTGAAAATACCAATAACAAGTAGTGAGATTGAAGCAATAAAGAAAATCTCCCAATTAATAAATTTCCATACCAGATAGATTCTGAATTCTACCAGACCTACAAAGAATTGACATCTATCCTACAGAAATTATTCCATAACATTGAGAAGGAAGGAATCCTTCCTAACTCATTCTATGAAGCCAATATCACCAGCTGGGAAAGGAAACAACAAAAAAGGAAAACTACAAAAAAACATCCCTCTTGAACATAGATGTAAAAATCCTCAACAAAATACTAGGAAATCAAGTTCAACAACATATCAAAAAGATAATTCACCATGATCAAGTGGGTTTCATTCATCCCAGGTTTGCAAGGGTGGTTAAGTATACATAATCAATACAAGTGATTCATCACATAAACGGAAGCAAAAGAAAGACCATATGATCATGTCAATATATGTAGAAAAAGCATTTTATATATTCTAGCACCCTTTCAGGATAAAAACCCTTAACAAACTAGTCACAGAAGGAACATATCTCAAAATTATGAAAGCCATATATGACAAACCCGCAGCCAACATCATACAGAATCAGAAAAAGTTGAAATATTCCCCTTAAGAAATGGAACAAGACAATGATGCTCACTGGCACCACTTCTCTTCAAGATAGTATTGGAAGTCCTAGCAGAGCAATCAGGCAAGAGGAAGAAATAAAGGGCATCCAAATCTGAAAGAGGAGGTCAAATTATCCCTGCTTGCTCACAATAAGATCTCATATCTAGAAAACTCTAAAGACTCTACCACAAGACTCCTGGAATTGATAAATAAATTCAGCAAAGTCACAGGTTACAAAATCATTGTATTCAAATCAGCATGATTCCCATGTACTAATAGCAGTCAAGCTGAAAATCAAATCAAGCATTCAATACCATTCACAATAGTTCCAAAGAATATAAAATACTTATGAATATACTTCACCAAGGAGGTGAAAGATCTCTATAAGGAGAACTATAAAATACTGGTGAATGAAATCACAGATGACACAAACAAATGGGAAAACATCCTTTGCTCATGGGTTCGTAGAATCAACATCATTAAAATCTCCATAGGGCCCAAAATGATTTACAGATTCAATGCAATCCCTGTGATAATACCTATTTTTTATTTCATGGACTTAGAAAAAACGATCCTAAACTTCAGTTGGAACTCAAAGGGCCCTGAATGGTAAAAGAAGTCCCAAGCAAAAAGAACAATTCTGAAGGCATCACATAACCTGACTTGAAATTATACTACAAGGCTATAATAATAAAAACAGCACAGTGCCGGCATAAAAGTAGACACATAAATTAATGGAACAGAATAGAGAACCCAGAAATAAAATCAATAACTATGACCAAATGATCTCTGACAAAGCAGACAACAACATACACTGGGGAAAAGATTTCCTACTCTATCATTGGTGATGGGAATATTGGATAGTCACATGCAGAAGAACAAAACAGGATACTATCTCTCAACATACATAAAAATTAATTCTAGATGAACAAAAGAATTAAATATAACACATAAAACCACAAAAATTCTTAAAGATAATGTAGGAAAAACTCTTCTAGACATTGACTTAGGCAAAGAATTTATGACTAAGAACTCAAGGGCAAATGCAGCAATAATAAAATTAAGTAAATGGGACTTAAGTTTAAAATCTTCTGCACAGCAATCAGAAGAATGAATAGAAAACCTACAGAATTGGAGAAAACATTCACAAACTATACATCTAGACAAAGGACTAAATTCCAGAATCTACAGAAAACTCAAACAAATCAGCAAAAAACCATACAACTCCATTAAAAAGTGGGCAAAATACACAAAGATAAATTTTTTAAAAGCAGATAGACAAATGGCCTACAAACATATGAAGAAATGCTCAACATCACTAATCATCAGGGAAATGCAAATTAAAACCACAGTGAGATGCCACCTTATCCCTGTAAATATGGCCATTATTAAAAGTCAAAAAACAATAGATGCTGGTGTAGATGCAGAGATATAGGAATGCTTTTACACTGTTGGTGGAACTGCAAATTAGTATAACTTCTATGGAAAACAGTACAGAGATTCCTCAAAGAAATAAACATTCTACCCAGAAATCCCACTGCTAGGTATTTACACAAAAGAAAGAAGTTAAATTATCAAAAAGATAACTGTACCTAAATATTTATTCTAGCATAATTCACAATTGCAAAGTTGTGGAAGCAACATAAGTGTTCAT
>CAUYSK010025770.1:0-147481 GCA_963575035.1 Avahi laniger | reverse complement strand
AACATAATGAGACCTCATCTCTACAAAACATAAAAAAATTAGCCAGGCATGCTCGTGCATGCCTATAGTCCTAGCTACTCAGGAGGCTGAGGTGGGAGAGTCACTTAAGCCCAGGAGTTTGAGGCTGCAGTGAGCTATGATTGTGCCACTGCACTCCAGCCTGGGTGACAGAGTGAGACCCTGTCTCTAACAATAGCAAAAAGAAGTTTATATTTATGGTCTACGAAATGATGTTTTGAAATATGCATACATTGTAGAATGACTAAATCGAGCTAATTAACATATGCATTACCTCATATACTTTTGTGATGAGAACTCATAAAATCTACTGTCTCAGCAGTTTTCGAGAATACAATACATTGTTACTATCTATAGTCACCATGTTGTTCAATAGATCTCTTGAACTTATTATTCCTCCTAAGTGAAATTTTGTATCCTTTGACCAACATCTCCCCGCCCAGCTGTTTCCTAGTTCTGCTTTGATAAGATCATAAATGAAAAGATGTCAGTGTCTTGCAGAGAGCCACACTTCCTGCAAGCCCTTGAGAGCACAAAGCCCAGAGACACTGCAGCTGCAGGCCAGGACTTCCAGCTATGAGCCCAGCACTGGGGAAGGCTGAAGGGCAGGTGGCCTTTCCAAAGAAAGCTACTGTGTCATAGGCCTTGTCCCAGATGTCGTGCTCCTTCTAGTCTGGAAGTGATGAAAAAACACCGTACTTCTTAACAATCCAACTCAAATGAACTCTGAGAATTCAACAAGGTTGGTCCAGTCAAAAAACCTGCTCCATCCTTGGAGACGTTCCACCGTCAGCAGGTTCTAAGAGGGGTGAGCACTAGACAGACAAAACCAATAAAAGCAGAGACTAATCAGCCTCCAAAGCTATGAAAGAATGCAAACAGCAACTGGGTCATGGAGGTCAGGGCCCCTGATGTCTCTTTTAAAAGCGAACAAATCACTTAGAATCCAGAAAATTGGAGGAAAAGAAGAATCCCATAATTAGATACTTCGAGGTACAAAATCTTTTGTCAAGCACCAAAACAAAATAAAAAGATAAGCAATATTTTTAATAAGGAGTCATGACCTTTAATACATGAAAATCTCTGACAATTTCACAAGGAAAAGATTTTTTGGCTATGCCTATGTAGCCATAACCATTAAGCAAATTAAGAAAAATGAATAATTCACGATTGAAATTCTGGTAGAGAATATGCATGTGTAATGTGTAAATGTGTTCAATTTCACTAGTTTTTTTTGGGGGGGGATATACGCAATTTTATTAATACTGCCAGATTGCCTAGTAAAAAGAGCTGTATCCCTTAAAATCCCCTCCAAATATGATTAAGAGTAGCATGCTCCCCATCGCAGGGTACCTGAGTTAAATTACCAATCTGTAAAGTTAAAATTTCACCAATATGCAAATAAGGGCAATAAGTAAATACCATTTCACCCGACTAGGGAATATTAAAAGGATTATTAATATACAGGGCTAGCGAGGGGATACGAAATAATCACTCTCAAGTAGTATTGGTGGCTCTGTTAATTGCTAAAGACATTTTGGGGAACAGTTCTGTAATATTTATGAAAATTTAAAATGCACGTAACCTTTCATCCAGCAATTCCATTTTGAGATTTCTATACTCGAGAAATACTTAAACAGAGATATGCAGGGGGGTGGTGAATGTGACTCTGTATATACTATGAAAAACTGGAAACAGCCTAAATACCCATCAACATGGGAATCGCTAAATAGACTATGGAACATATTCTATAAAATGCTATGCAGTTCTTAAAAGGTATAAAGAAAACTATGTGCATTTCAATGGAAGGAGTAAAGATTAATGAAGTGACAAAAACAAGCATAAAATGATACATTTGGTCCGATAGTCCTTCCATCGGAATAAATCCCCCAACCGAGCAACACACGAACCACTGAAAGTTTGCATGTGGGTAAACCTCAATAGCAGTTAGCTCTGGGGTGGTGAGGAGGACAACTGACCCAATCAGAGTCACCCCCTCGGGGTTCTGGAGCTAGGTGCCCTTGTGTGGCAGGATGCCACATGCACATTTGGTCGCAGGTGAGAGTGCTGAGTTCCTCCCTCCGTGTGACTAGCAGAGAAGTGAGTTTGTGGATCACCAAAAAGGAAACAGAAACAGAGGCGACCCAAAAGATAGGCATACTGCCTCTTGGTCTCCCACAGCTTTTCGTCTTCCGGTTCCTGCTCTTTCCCAGTGTGTAGCAACATTCCCACCACTGAGATTTCGCTGCTGCGAGCCACCCTTGAAACTGTGGGATAAATTCCTTTCTATGTGTGGGAAGAAGCTATTTCAACTCAAGTTGTTTCTAGTTCATGCAACCAAATTAGTGTTTTGGTATACATGCCAATTTCCTTAATTGAGGAGCTATTTCTATTCACAGGCCTCTTGCAATTTATAGACCCATTGATTATTGGGCAGACTATGCCCTTCTTTTGACCCTAATTTTTGTTCTATCTTTTCTGTTCTTGGTATTTAATATAGGGTTTGCTGCTCAGCTGACATTTAATAATCTTTTGGTGAAGGAACAAGTAGACATATTCAAATGAAGCAATGACAGACAAGACAAGAACAGCCAATGCATTTGTTATATTCTAATAACACTATCCTGTTAAATAGAACTATGCTTAATTGCTGATATTCAACTATCTTTTCACCACAAAATGGAAATATCGTTTGCAGTGTATAAGGCATTTCACTTCCTTTGCTTACTCGTTGGGTGGGGAGCGGCTTCCAGGGAGAAGGGACTCTCACCAGTGCGCCCTGTGAGTAAGGATGGATTCAGGATCTGAATCCAGCGCATCTTTCTACTATTCCAGACAGTTCCCTTGATGTCTGTGCCAACATTCTCCTTTGTTCCAGGAAGAGATGGAGGGTGCTTTGTGCTCATGTTGCGGTTCAGACCGATCTTGGCCAAGCGCACTGACATGAGGCACGGCTGCCACACCCACACCCATTTCTGACTCAACAGACACTTGAGTGTAGAAGCTGGTTCAGTTCGCCACACCTCAGAAAATTCAGTCTTGCCCCAGTCCTTGGGGACTCATGTTCAAAACCAAAAAGGAAGAGGAAGAACTCGTTTCATATATAATAAGAACCCATTTCTCGGTGTCACAAGATTGTTTCAAGATCTCGCCAAAAACTTGGTTTATATAAACCTCAGTCTTATGATCAAAGTCAAGTTTTCCTGTTAAACTTACCAAATGTCACGTCACAATGACAGGCACAATTCAGCTCTCAACTGAGATGATTTGAAAATTCATTTTAATAGGTCTTTTAAATGTTTGGATTGCCCCAGCTGACCAATAAACCCGGGACCTTCTGTTCTTTCCTTTCCATCTACTTCATATTTACGACTTCCATCTTTCTGCTCTCGCATGCTACACGTGTAACCTAACAATTGCCATCCTAAGCTCAAACACAGTTGCATGATATCCCTGCTATTTAAGTCTTTGGACAAAGGATTGCAAGTAACTTTAGTAAATGGTCACCACAACAATACTGAAATAAAGAGCATAACTTTTCTTGTACTCCTGGGATGTTTACTATGGAAATGAGTGTCGCATTTGAGTTATCATTTCTAAATATTTGATTAAGATTGAGCATCAACTGTTAGTCATTTGCCCCTTTACTTGTCATCCGTTTTCCAAGTTTGCTTTCCCTTGTCATCTCCTGTCCTATTCTTTCTTTTTTTTTTTGAGACAGGCTCTCACTCTGTCACCTAGGCTGAAGTGCAATGGTGTCATTACAGCTCACAGCAGCCTCAAACTTCTGCACTTGAACAATCCTCCTGCCTCAGCCTCCCAAGTAGTTGGGACTACAGGGATGTGCCACCATGCCTGGCTAATTTTTTGTAGGGACGGGGTCTCACTATATTGCTTAGGCTGGTCTCAAATTCTTGGCCTCAAGCAATCCTTGAGTTCTGGGATTACAGGCATGAGCCACCGTGCCTGGCCAGTCTCCTATTCTTTCCAGAAGAAAAAAGCTCCAATTTTTTTAACTGCCTTGAACATTTGGTTCCTGTATACAATAATTATCGTACATTCCAGTTGGACATTTTCCAGTTTGTAGCAGGAATAAGCCGTGTCGCCCGAGACATCTCTTCTACTTGCTCTTGCCTCCCCAATCCACACTCCAGCCCATTGCCTTCACATGGCTTCCATTTGCATTTCTGCCACAGTTCAGTCCTGAACTCTCAAAATCCTTGGACATCTACCCAACTGGTCACATGCTATTATCAAGTATAGTGAAAAACACATAGATAAAGAGAAATTAATTAATTAATTAATTAAATGAAGGCAATAAATTTTGCTGTCTCTGAATGGTGCATTGCAGGCACTCAATACATGCACGTTCAATCAGTGATTACAAGCTGAGAATTAGAATGAACTTGGGTGCCGGTATAATTCATCACCCCATTTTTATTTAACTGTCTTTTTCTATAAGAGTTTATTGTATATTCTAGATATGTGTTCTTAAAACAGTGTGGTAGTGGTGCAAAGATAGAGGAGAAGAACAACAGGAAGTACTAGAGGACCTAGTGCCAGACCTTCCATACAGCACAGGGACCACTGAGAGGCAGTGGGGAAATCAGAGCTTTTCAATCAAGTGTTGGATCCATCGAGCCTCCATGTAGGAAAAAAATGAATTCAACCCCTACTCCATGCACAGAAATCATTATCAGACAGATCACAGACTGAAATGTGAAAAGGTAAAATGATAAAGTTTTTAGAAGAAAACAGGAGAAGATTTTTATGACAGCATGCAAAAAACATCAATCTCAAAACAATACATAGGTCAAGTATCCCTTATCCAAAATGCTTGGGACCAGAAGTGTTTCAGATTGCGGATTTTTTTTTTTTGATTTTGGAATATTTTTGTTATGTACTGTACTTATAGTTGAGCATCTCTACTCCAAAAATCCAAAATCTGAAATATTTTAATGAGCATTTCTTTTGAGCATCATGTCAGCACTCAAAAATTTCAGATTTTGGAGCATTTTGGATTTTGGATTTTAAAATTAGGTATACTCAACTTGTATTGATGAAATAGACTACCTTAAAAATTAGAATACATCATCAAAATATATTATTAAAAGAGTAAAAATGCAAGATGTAGACTTGGATAAGAAATTTGTAGCAAATATATGGTGTGTGTTTTCAACACTAGCTCAAAACTTCTTTGGAATAAATGGAATAAAAGAATAACTAGCATTTATTGATAACTTACTGTGTGTTGGCACAGTGCAAAGTGCTTTATCCACCGTTATTGAATTTAGTTTTTGTGAAAATCCTCAATGAGAGGTGTTACTAAATCCATATTTCACAAGATGAGGGGTTGAGTGGTGGTGTGAAGAGTTGTATTTAGGCAGTAAGTAACTTATCCAAGCTCACAAAGATAGCAAATGGCATAGTCAGGAATCAAACCAAATCCTTCAGCCCCTGTATAAGTCTGGAAATTGAGCTCTCAACCAGTGTATTCTGCCTTCCATCCTTTCTCTCATCTTTCCATCTTCCTTATCCTCCCATCCACCCATCTATCCATATACCCATCCATTCTTCTTTCCTTCCTTCTTCTCTTTCATTCTTCCTATTGTAGTGTAAGGTCTTAAATTAAGTTCTAGTATTATGTGCTGCACTGACATCTGGTGAAATTGGGAGGACTTCAAATGGTCTAATTTCAAGGCTCCCTCCTGACTCTGCTCCCGTGGATAAGGCCCCCTAGCCAAACAACACTCCTTATCAAGGGGACCAAGTGAAGTTTCTGCTTATCACTGAGTAACAGGTTTCAGTTCTCTGTTAGCCCATAGAAATGTTTAAATAAGCCAGTTCCATCCTCCCGCAGGAAGCAGGGGACACCCCACCCTCCTGATACTACAAAGCATACCTCCTACAGCCTCTGCAAATTCACACTTCTCCCACGTGCAGCTCCATGTAGCCATGCGTAGTGTGATCATGCCTACAGTTTTGCTTGCACCTTAAAGATGTTTTGTTTAAACGTGCTATGAAAATATCACCTCTATGTATAGCCAGGGGTCCCAGCATGACTTAAGATCTCTGACATCCAGCAATGCAAAGATGACAGCACTTTATAGGGAAGATACATAATATTCTGGCAAAGTGACAATGAAGGCTTAGGAAAGGTCAGCTGGATTCTTACCATTACGAAGATGCTCGTTAAAGCAGTGGGCCTCCCTCTCTAAAGGAAAAACAATATGGGTGCTGAAACACAGGGAACGGTGAGTCATACTCTAGGCTGAAGCATTACTCCAAACTAGACCCTGAGCAGGCTCCCCCTATGAGGTCCCAAGAAAGGGAAGCTCAAAACCTGAAATTCCACCAGAGCCTCAGAGATCTAGAGCCACACCTGGACCGACTGAGTCAATGGGTAAGAAGATTTCCAGGGAAGGACAAGAAACCTGGCTCCAGGCGTGGGCTGATGCCTCAAACTATTACTCCCCACCCCTGCTCCCAGTTGCTGAAAAGTTATGCCCAACTGGCATCTTGGCTGTCTTCATCCCCAATATTGGACACTATTGGATTCTAGCTTATTATTTTCCCAGGAAGGAACTGAAATCCAAAGTTTGTCTTTTCTACTCCAAGCAATGGAAAACATAGGGATGAAACTCTTGACAGGAAATATTTCAGGACACTCAAAATCATGAGCATGAAAATGCTGAAGTCAACTGCCATTCAAGTTGGTCACGTCTTGCAAGCCCTCTGGTTCTACCGGCACCTTCTGGCAATCGTCATTCAATCATAGGGTCTCAATAGCCATGCCGTCCCAGGGGTTCTCAGCCCAGATGCACATCTGGGGGAAACACCTGAGACCAGGTATCATGCTGTTTATAAAGTTCTCCAGATGATTCTAATGTCGAGGCAGTATTGAGAACGCTGAGCTACTCTAAACTTCTCTAATTACAAGTGAAGCCAGGAAAACTCCTATCCCCCAAGAAAAGGGTGAGTCAGTGGCCCACAGTCATTTAGGATGAAATGTGTGTTGACTCACTCAGATTAGTGTTTTTACTACTGTACACAACTTTATAGCTCTGTTACAGGCAAATAAGAAAGAATGCCAATGAAATTCATCTTCTTACTTTGCGTCTTAGGAGCCTGGCTGAGCTCTCAGTTGGCTAGAAAGGTCCATAAATTTTCCCAGGTAAATGTATACCAGATGTAAGTGTTTGGCAACAAAGTCACAGAGAGAGTAAGAGCCACAGAAAAGGAATTCGATTCTATCCCACTCTACAAGGATGGCAAAAGGACAGAAAACATTTATCTTTTTTTTCCTCTCCTTGGTCTGCAAAAAATTAAGCTGGCTCACAACTAAGACACACACAGACATTTACACACAATATTTTTATGAAAGACAGCAGATGAAATAGAAATAGAGATAGAGAATCAGGAACAAGAGAAATATTTTTAAGGACAAAAGAAAAAATGTGTATACAGAGATACTGAATGCACAATTAAACATTGTTTGTAGATGCTTAAGACTGAAGAAAATAATACCTGAATATTTATTTAAAAGAATTTGATTAAATATATGGTGAAATGTCCATACTAAGCCGTCATTAAAAAATGAGGTGGCTGTCTCTGGAGTCATCTCCAAAACAAGCCAAAACACGTGTCAGTTCAGCCCAGAGCTCGTAGCCTGCTGCACGTCTGGGAGAAGAGACAGGAGCAGCAGTGGGTGCCCTGGGGAGGGGACTCAGGGTGTGCAGAGACGGGGGTCGGGGAGCAGACACTCATGATATGCCTCTTCTATATATATCATGCATCCTAATCCCCCAAATAAAAATAAATTAACACCAAGGCCATCTTTAAAAGAGGTATATATAACTTTTAGAAAAGTAGAAATTTAAGACTAAGAAAAGGAAAAACTCAAGTGATCTAGAGAACTTAAGATCCTGAAAATTTAAAAATTTAAAAATTTCCTCCCTGGTCTATGAAGAAAAGTACGGGAAAGGATGGCAGCACTCGGGAACAGCGACCTGAGGCCAACACTGAGGAATAACGTTCCCAGCCCGAGCCTGGGCTGCTCTGGCAACAGCGGAAGCTCCAGTTGTGTTGGCAGCGACACTCCCCCCTCCGCCCCAGACATGGCAGCACCCATGGCCCAGCGTGACCTCCCACTTGGAACACTTTCTCCTTCAACCCAGGAACCTGGGTCCTCAAGGTGCCATCCCTGGGCACTGCCCGGCCCAGCTGGGCACCCGCATCTGGGGCGAGGCCCGCACCGCACAGCCCCGGCCAGGTGTTCCACCTCCTCCACGCTTGCCATGTGACAGAGAGACTTGGTCATCTTTCGTCACACGCCCACATGGTAGTGTCGACAGACCATGCCTTGACGTGAGAGCCATTTCCTGGAGACAAAACATGTTTTAATGCTGGCCATGTCGGACAGTATGGACTTCGAAAGATTCTAAATTATAGAATCTTCCAGCATGATCCCTTGAATCGTGCCATCCAAGCAAACTCCAACATCCCCCTCAGGTCTGCTCCGCTTGCCCTCTATATGACACTATCAGTTAGGGATATTGATTTATGTATTTCCCCCCGACCTTTCTCCCTTTACCTTGCCCAGGAAAGCAACAGACAAGCTCCAAGTTTCCTTACGCTGGAGGAGGTTGCACCGGAGGGAGAGAAGAGTTTGTCTGCAAGAAACTTCACTTGCCTGACGGTGTTTCTCAAAAGCCTATGCACGTTGGAGGTTGCATGCGGGGTTCTGGAAGATGCGGTGAGGAGCTGCTGGGACAGCACCGTGGGCCAGCTGGGAAGGTGATAAAGAGTGTGGGCCTCTGGCGAAAGGCTGGCAATGGCCCAGCTAGGGGATCCCAGCACAGGGACAAGGCCCAAAGGCTGCACTTGAGGAGCCTGGGGGCCAAACGCTGACAGGGGTCAGATATGTTCTTCTCGAGGGGCGGGCCCTCCAGTACTGCTGAGGGTGGCAGTCCACAAGAATTCAGCTGCGGGCAGCGGTTCCGGGTCAGAATGACATTTATTTCTTGCATACCTGAGTAGGTGGGCTGCAGATCCTGCCAGCCATTCATAACTTTCCAAGAACTGCTCCAGAACAAACCTGATATCCTCTTGCACACTTACTCTCATTAAGTAGAATTAGGAAAAAGAGAGAGATTTTGAAAGCGAGGCCTCTTTTGCCTCTCCGAGTATTCCACAGTGGAAAGGCAGAACGGGGCAAATCTGTGTTCCTTCCTAAGCCCCGTTCCTGCTGCTGGGACTGGAGAGGTCCCGCCCGCCACTCCGGACTGTTCTCAAAGAAACCAGTGGGGACACTGGATGAACTGCTCAGAGGTGACAGCTGCAGATAAGGTTACAGATGGCGTGACACAAAGCAGGCCGGCTGAGAAAAGCAGAGATTAGATATTAACTGCGTCTCTCGTGAAAGAAGTAGAAACTTTGCCATAAACTCCACAAACGACTTTACCGAAGTGTACACCACAGGCAAGATTCGGTGGGAACTGGGCTGAGGGAGACAGATGGGTTCCTGTGCTTCTGTCTTCCAGGGGAATGGGGTTAACTGTCACCATTTTTTATTTTTTTTCAAAGGGAGTTTGACGGGGAGCACTTCCCCAGCCCCACAGCCCGGCCTCTGCAGCACGAGCAGGACAGGTTGGCTGCTGGGAGCACAGAGCGTGACCATCCTCAACTGCCCCTCTCTGGCCACCACCCCTGCTGGGCCCAGCGCCCTTCTACAGACACACCCTGTGGGCTGAACACCACCTAAACATGTGTCTGTTTAGACTGCCCACTTTTTTAAAGTAATTGTCAAATAATTTCTCATCAAACATGAATTTTGGTAACATTGGAAGATCTACCAAAGTAGAGCCCATATCACCACATGGGCTGAAGAGCAGCTCCACTTTTAGATGGGGAAGAGCTCCCTACTTGGCCATAGTCCCCACCACTCCCTGTTGCCTTGCTACTTTGGTCCACTTTACTCCCTTATGTTATTGCCCGACCCCTGTAGGCATTTGGGACTGGGACTTCTGGGCTACTGGAATCAAACCTTTCAAGACCCAGGGTGTAGCTGGAGGACTCTTCTAGCAAGCAATTAACCACTCAGCCACAGGCTCCTCATCTCTGAAAGGAGTCACCATACCTTCTGCTGAGACCTCACAGGGCAGTGGTGAGATGAATAGGGATGGGGTTTGAAATGATTTTTGAAGATTACAGACGGAAGTTAGGTCTGAAAGTAGAGGACAAGCGCCTTCCACTGCCTTCTATTAAGTGTCCCTCTGGATGAGCTGTTCCAACGTTCTTTTCTTCCTTTAAAATGCTGTCCTATTCCTTCAGGTCCATACACAAGGTGGCCTAGAACACACCCGGGCAAGCCAAAGCTGAAGTCTTCGGGGAGAAGCTGGGACAGAAAGAAAAAACAATACACCAGGTCGATGTCCTTGATACAACCCTTCCTTTGGCCCCTCCCTCTCGGTCCTTCACACCAATGGTCTCTGCTTGGAGAATTAAACACGCTCAGCCCAAGCCTGCTGAGTATGAAATCTACAACTTCTTTTGTTATTTGGGCTCACAAACTATGACCCTTTTATGTGAAACTCTTTGAAGACTGACCTAGCACACACCTGGACTCTGAAGAATCTTTCTAATTTTTTTTTTCTCAAAGGAAAATGCTAAGCTTGCATTGAAAGGATCTAAATTTCTCAAGCCAGGGCAATGATGATGCTCCAAGAGTAACTGAGGCTGGCAAGTGTCTCCACCCCAGACGGCTGTCTGCCTCTTACATTCATGTCGCGTAAATCAAGTTTTATCTAACCCCACCATTTCATCACCACAAGATAAACATCTTCAGAAATAAATATACAACAGCTCTTCCTCCAAACCCCCAGCTCTTGTCCTGGTCCTGTGGAAGCTTAGTTGAGAGGACAGCTGATAACACTGACCTAGTCAACCCTGTTAGTGAAGGTACTAGGTTCTGGTAGTCAGTGAGAATGGCTTTAGTTGCTGGTAAGAAAATACAGTCTGGCTGACGCCTAGTCTACTCCTGCTTAAACTCAACAGCGCTGCTCTTGAAGTGGCACAGCACATAATTAATTGAAAGTTCCAGGCCACGGGGCATAAATGCGTCCCATGTAAGGAAATTGTGTATAAACTGTATATAAACAAAACCTGAATTTAGCAAACACATCATTTTTTTAAAGTTGAAAAATAATTTAGCTGAACAAGATTCATTTGGTCCTAGGATCATTAATTTCTTCCTAGAAATGATTTTGGAGAACAGATAAATTAAGAAAATAACTGGAACATTAGGTAGTACTATTGAGTAGCTGTTCCCTCATTGAACACATAAATTTAACTATCCAATCTACGCTCATCCCTGGACACAGAAGTGTGAACAAGTAGAGGAAGTTTCCACTGTTGCAGAGCCGGGGAGAAAAAAGGTCAGTCAACACATCGTTGCACAGCTAATTCTGTAGTGCTGTGTCATCCTAATAACATGATCAAAAGGTGGTCCTGGCTTAGTCCAGGAGGTGGGAAGAAATTCTCTGACAAAGAAATACATAAATGCTTGTCAAATCACTAGGAATTAGTGGGTGAAAAATGGACATTGGGAGTAGTACTTGGAGGTGAATTTAAGACAGTGTCAGGTGTAGAGAGCAGCAAGTGCAAAGGCCCTGTGGTAAAAAAGCACTGGCTACCTTAGAAGAAACTGCAGTTTAGCAGAGAGCCTGAAATAGGGCTAGCATGGGTTCAAGAGGCAAAACGCAAGGCTAAAGAGGTAAGTGGTAGCTTGCAGATTCAGGTGAGGAATGATATCCTCAGAGCCTTGGGGAGGCCCTGAGGGTTCTGAGCTCAGGAGTGGCATTTCTCAATCTATTTTAAAAGCAGAAGGAGTCAAGGTATAAATATTACCACCTGAATATTTGAGTTTCAATTTTCAGTTATAATTCTTCTAAAGTTATAGCAAAAATTACTTTTGTAAAGTATACTTGGTTTGCATCCATCAGCAATCCTGTTTCCAGCGCTCTTGCCACGGACCAGAGAACAATGGAGAAATAGAACGGGAGAGAATGGTCCCCGCTGGTCCTTGCGCTCACCAGCCATGTGGGGGCAGCACTTCACTACAGCCATCACTGCCAGGCTCTGGGCGTCTTGAGCGCAGCAGATGCTGCTAAAGCTACGGATCCCAAAGCCCAGAGCTGCCAAGGAGATACAGCCTTCTGGGGGGCCTGAGCGAGTGGCCCTCTGGGCTGCTCTCAAAATACAGAGGCGGTCCGCGGCCTGTCCTGGGGTGCACTTTACTACCCAGGCCTCAAAGATGTGCTGCTTGTCCCTGTCCCCTTATCTGACAGAGTCCATCCTAAAAATGGCCCCTCCAGAATCTGCACCTGGTCTCCCTTTCCTCGGGCCTCAGATGTGAGACAGCCCATGCCAGGCCCCTACCCTGGGTCCTGGGCTGATCCTGGTGCCCAAGCAGAGCAGCTCCTGCAAATGGAGGGCTAAAGACCACTCCTCCCATCAGTCCTGCAATGGAAATTCTGAATACCCACAGGGACTCAGCCAAGGCTCAGCCAGGAGCCCACGACAAAACTCCCAAGGAATTCAGACATCCAGAGAAGTCTCGTGTTCAATTCTACAGACACAGATGGAGTGACATTACACTCCAGGCTCATGCCTGGTATGGATGAATATTACATGCTTGTAACAAGTCTATAGATACAACTTTCAAAATATCTACTTTATAGATTAAAACAAACAACAACAAAAACATAGTCAAAGAAATCGACATGTCCTGGCCAGGGTCACAGACTAGTAAAAGACACTTGGGATTTGAATCAGCATCTCTCCCCAAAGTCTGTATTCTTTCTCCCTACCAAGCTGCCATAAAAACCCAAAAACATTTAGCTAAAGCATGACTCCCACTTACTGCTCCCAACACCCACTACTCAGCCAGGCAGCAGGCTTCCAGAGCAGAGCAATATAGTTCAATTGCTAAAAGAGTGTTCTTTCAAAAACAACTCGGCAAAAATTCAGTTTCACAAAGAAGACAGTCTCCATAATCAATAACATCTGCATAGCTTTTATTTTTGTCTAAAAGTACACTATATTCTGCTATAGTTCAGTTCTGATAAAACTGAATATCTCTTTCCATTTTATGTTGCCTTTTTATCTATGTATTTATTGAGTACCTGCCATTATGCTTTATTCTAGACATTGTATTTTTTTAGTTCTTAAATTTCATTTTTTAATCATTTCTCTTTCTCTACTGAGAATTTCTGTCTTTGCATTTATTATGAGCATGTTTTCCTTTACCTCATTGAATATAGTAACTATAATACTTTAAAATCCTTGGCCACTGATTCCAATGTTTGGGTCATCCCCAGGTTGGTTTCTCTTGTCATTTTCCTGGTTCTTAATATATTGGGTAATTTTGTATCATATTCTGGCATTGTGATCATAATGCTGTGGAGTCTACTACAGTCTAAGAAAAGTGTTAATGTTTGTTTGCTTGTTTGTTTGTTTGTTTTAGCAGGAAGATAACTCAGTTGGGCTTAAACTGGAAACCCTCTATTTCAGGGAAGAGAGCAAATCTCAGGGCAGCTCCTTGGTCCTCAGCTGAGACACTTGAAACTTGCTCCATACAGATGTGGTTCAGCGGTCAGGCAGAGAGGTGGGCAGAGTTTATACACCGAGTGGGGTCCCCTCTCTCGACTCTCCTTCTCAGGGTTCTCATGTCCCAGCAGCTGTGGTCACTCTGAATTTTGACCTCTGATTCTTCAAGCAAGTAAAGGGGAAAATCATCTCTCAGGGTTTTAGCTTTCCAGGGTGGTACAGAGCAGGGCCTACCCTCAGCTAAAATCCTGAAAAAAACTGGGCAGCTCACACTGTGTCATTCCGGTTTTCCAAGCGTTGACTCCCTTCTAGAACTGAAGGCTCCTCTCCAAAGCCTCTTCTTGGACTTTGCTGAGTACTTTAAATGTGCCTCTCATTTCAGCCTTATTAGCCTTTCTGCAAAAAGGCAATGCCTTAATAACCATTCCCATTTTACTGAGGAAGAAAATAGAGGCTCAAAGAGGGTAAATTATGTCTTTAAGATCAAGGTAACAGCTGGTAAATGTCACAGCCAGGAATCAGACCTAGATCAGCCGGACTCTTCTATTCTCTAGGCTGTGAAACCATCTTGCTGGTATAGGCACCTTTGCTCAGCGGTAGTTTCCAGACAGCCATCAACATAAGCTATGTTTTGGGCTGCAAAGTACAGAGAGGTGCTGAGAGATAGGGGCAGGGAGGGGCCCTCAGAAGCCTCCGCCCCCACAAGGGGAGCACAGAGCCATGGCTCCTTTCTTAGTTCTAACTGGAGAGCAAAACAGAGGACCATGGCAGGGGCTGAGAGGGCAGGGCAGGGCCACCCATGACTTTCTTAAGACTTGCAGAAAGGTGGGGCAGAGCACTTGGAGGGAGAATGCAAACTGCTGAGCTGTTGCAGGAAGCTGGGTACTAGAGACTCCTGTACTTGCCTGGAAAGACCTGGCCTCTTCCTCCCAGCACAGGAGGGGAAACGAACAGCATCTTCCATACACTCAGAGCCCAGGGAGTGCGCTAGACAGGAAGCTGGAGAAGAGACTGGCTACACTGGTATTGGCAACAAGCTTAGATTTAATTTCCCAAGAGGTGGTGGAGAGGACAACCCGTTTGAATTCTGTGCGGGGCAGGGCCAGGATGAGAAACAAGCCACACGAGGAGAGCCGGGATCATCCCGCTGTCTACCCCACTTGTTCCAAAAAGCTTCCTAGGCTTTGGTCAGGAAATGACTCGACTTTTCTGGAAAGCTCACACAATCCGAGTTTTCTAAGAGACTGCTATTGAGTGTAATTTGTGTTGTGGTTAAAAGCATGAGCCCTGGGTGGTCTGAGTCTGAAGCCCACACCTCTACCTGTCAGGTGGTGGAAAAATCACTTCACCTCCTAGGGCTTCAGTTTTCTCATCTGTAAAATATGGATCACAACAGTACCCACTTCAGGGGAGGGAGGGAATGTTGGAGGATTAGATGAGTTACTATGTGTACCGCACTTGGAACTTTGCCTGAAATATCATGTGCACTAAATATGTGTGAGCTTCTGCCACTGGTCATACTTCAACTACTATTGCTGCTGCTATTAATACAGTAACTATTGCTATTACTACTGCTGCTATCATCATTGCTACTATTACTACTGCTGGTGCTACTATTGCTATTAATACTACAATTATTATTCATGGGGAGAAGCTGGGTGGTTGCAAATGCTTTCTCAAGCTCTGCATCAATTCAAACAGACCCAGTCAGATTTAGCAAATAAAACTAGAGGATTCCCAATTAAATTTGAATTTTAGATAAGAAATGATTTTTTAGTTTAAACATGTCCCATGCAATATTTGGGGCTTACTTATCCTAAAACATTATTCATTGTTTATCTGAAATTCAGATTGGACTCGGTGTCCTGTAGTTTATCTGGCAACCCTACGTGGAAGGTGGGTGGTGACTTGTTCCTCGATCAATCGCCCTTGGGCTGGTATTCTCAGCTCACACACACACACACACACACACACACTCTCACACTCACACACTGGCAGGAGTCCCCACTCCGGACTCCAGTCTTTATAAGGGCAGCATTCAAGGCTGGTTCCTAGAAGCGGAGCCAGGGCAGGATTCTTGTCCCTCCAGGACAGCGATGGGAGGCGGGTGGAAAAGGGAAGAGAACTGAGTGAGGAGGATGTGGCATCGGTTGAAGACAAAGCTTGAATCTGACCCCCTGGGGGCTCTGGAGAATGATCGGCACCCAGGGTGGGTCTCCCCAGGAGACAGAGGAAATGCACTTTGTACATCCATGTCAGTCATCGGCTCAGGGCTGGGGAGTCCCTCTGGGCAAGGTGGCTCTCGCCTGGTCTGAAGTGTCGTGGTCCCCGTGAGCCTTCTCTCCCATCCACCCATCCCACATCCAAACGCAGGGCCACAGGAGGCTCAGGGAGCAGGCGCCACGCTGTGAGTGCCACTCAGCGGCTGTCAGTGCGAATGCTCACACCAGACCGTCTGGGACGGAGCAGCTGTTTTCTCCTGCCTGCTTCCTCCTGTGAGCGGAGCCACGGCCCGCGTGGAGGAGACAGTGCCGCTCTGGAGAGCCTGGCTGCCTGACTGCTGCCAGCGACCCTTGCGACTCATTCCTCTCCAGTGGGGGTTTGGCCTTAGGCACAATCTAAAAAAATCACCTGCATCTGTTTTTTATTCCAGCGATTCATAAGCACAGGTTGTTTGTTTTGACAAAATTGTCTTAGTGTCTCGCTTGTCAGGTTCAAAAGAAAAGGCACAAAATTAGAGTTTATTTAAATACACAAAAGGTCATGCTGCCCAAGGCCTGAACATTGCCAGCGACTGCCAGTGACAGATGACCCCGCACTTCACGTTTGGTTTTTTGAAGAAGGCTCATTTCCAAGGATCACATATTTTTTTAAAAAGGTTTTTATATTTAAAGGCTTGTAGTAAAAAACCTAGACTTTAAAGGTTCTTGCCTGCCCCCACCACGGCAGTCGGATAATCAGACACTCAGAGACAGTCCCATCCACAGGCTGCACCGCTCCTCCCTGGTGCCAGGAGGGATGGGCTGAGGCAAGAGCCTGCAGAAGCAGCTGGCTTCCAGCCATGGGCCGCTGCGCCACCACCGCAAGGCCTGGCAGAGGCGTGCCCTCCCCTGCACACCTCCCCAGTGCCTCTGTCTCCGAAGAGTCGGTCGTCATCCTTTGCGTGCCCTCACGTGCAGCATCTTCACGTAAGCGTCCTCATCACTGCCGCAATAGCAACGCGCCGATTCTCTCCCAGGTACGAAGTGATGTTAAGCACTGTACGCATATTACCGCCTTTGACAGTCGCCACAGTCTTAGGAGTCATTGCTACTATGGTCTCACTTTACAAATCAGGAAACAGAGGCAGAGAGGGTGAATGGTGAGCTTGCAGCACACGGGGAGAACGGAGGAAGCCAGGGCCACGGACCAGGCCCAGCCACGCCTGGGCTCTGCCTCCGCTTGGGTCTGTCACCAAGAACACCTGGTGCAGCAGGTGTGCATTTGATTTTTCTAGTAAAGGTGAGATTTGCTAGACCAGGTGATTTAAGACACAGCAATAGTAACTGGAGCCCCCCCCACGCCCTCCCCACATATACATAATCCAATGATCAGAACAGATCAGGGCGGCTTGGGATCAGAAAAGGACTCTTCGTTGATACAAAAAAGAGGAGGCAGGTAGAGCCAGCGGGGCGTGGATTCGAGGCACTCATATTTCCCTACAAGTTCTGCCCCTGTCTGACCCAAGCATCACCTTCCTAAGCCTTCTTTAACCTGTAGAGCGGGACTGACTGTCAAGAGTCTGGGTAACGAGAAGAAAACATATATATGTGCATTTGTCTGTGTGTGTGTGTCTGTAGTTATGTAGATGGGTATGTACATACACATGTATACATATGTGTGTATATACATGTTCATATATTCATATCTGAAGGTGCACAGGAAATTTCACCCCAATATATGACTCCTTGGTATAAATAATATTTTGAATTAAAGGCCCTTCCAGATAAAAAAAGGGCATTGGACGGGGCCTTCCCGCTATCTGCATCGACCGGACTGACAGATCGAAAAGAACAATGCACTTCCCTTCCTCTCCCTGTTAATCTCAATATATTGCAGAATGCAACCAGACCTGACCCAAAGCATTTTAAACATAACACCTGTGTCTCAGATTAACTTACAAGTCAATCTGTTTCCTCATTCATTCATCCTCCCTAGCAACCATTTATTGCCCCTACATAGAATTACCTACACCCCTCGTTTCCCCCCTACCCTCTAAAAGGCAAGTATAAAAACATCTGGGTCCCACTGGGATACTGAGTATTCACTCTGTGATTCTCCCCATGTGTATGGTAAATAACCTTTTCTTTTATTAATCTGCCTTAGCTGCCCTGCTCTCTTGAAGGCCAAAGTGAGGAAAATCGGAACTCCGATCAGCCGGAAACACGGTAAGGTTCTTCAACTTACCAGTCAGGCTTCTGGTTCTCCTGTCTCTCTGTGGACTGAGGTTGAGCAGATGGTAGAAGATCATTGTCCTTTCCAGATTTAAGATTAATGAAAGGAAAACTTTTTGTGAGTGACTAGTCTTGTGAGTGACTCTGGTATTGGTGTATTTTTTGGCACTTTGTGGTATAAATATTCATAGTGTTTGATTCCCTCTCCTCTCGGAAATAGCCTTTTTTGTCATTGTTGTTGATTTCTTCTGTCGTTGTCTTTCTATGTTGTTTTTGTCCTAAAGAGCGTTACCATAAGGTAGAACACAGGCCTAGCACCTCCAGAAGCTCGGTGTGTGAGTTGGCCCTGCAGACCAGCCAGTTACATGGTTTGGCTGGACCGGTGTCTATCAAGACAAACTTTGCTGCAGGTCCCTGCAAACAAAACCCGTGTGAGGTTTCCCTGTCATCCTGTTTCAGTTCTCTGAGTTCATCTTCTGACTGAGTGGAGAATTCTTTCCTCAGTCTCTGCCATCCAGAGGGGGGGAGGGGGGCGTGTTTTTTCAGGACCACGTCAGATGGCCAATCTGAAAAGATTGGGAGTCCGAGACATACAAGATTCTAAGCTGCACACTCTTTATACCAACCATGTCAAGCTCTGGGGGAGTGAGTCTTTGTCTTAAAAGGTCTTTGTCTATCGTAAGTCTATTTCTGAGAGTGAATTTTCAGGAATCTTGGGAACTGCCTTCTCTGTGCTGTTTCCAGGCTAAACCTGGAGAATTACCACCTGGGTTTTCTATGAAGAGGCGTTGGATTGAGTCACTTTCGTAGTAAATATGTCATTGAAATTAATGGCCATGAGGTGGATCCTTTAAATTAAAAGACTTCTAAATTATTTTTAAATAAACTTTAGAGATCTCTTCTTTGAAATAATTGCCTTATTTGTATTAATAAAGAAGCTAGATTAAAAGAAAGATTTTTATGGCTAGCCTTAAAGATTCTCTTGACAAAATTGAAGAGCAAATATCTGATCTAAAACAAGATAAAAATCCTTCGATTCCTTACTACCCCTGTGGAAATAAGAGCAGAAGCCAGTTTGTGTCATAGCCTAATGGCTAAAGTTCTGTGCTTTTTTTACCCCAGCAGACTGGGTTTGATTCCTGGGCAGGGAATGGGCCTGTTCTTGTTTGATATTTATATAGCTTTCGCCATTCATTGATTCTCTTCCCTTCCACTCACAGTTTTTGCCTTCCTGTATTCTGCGGAGACATTTGGAGCTTTTAGATATTTATGTATCAATGATCAGCTGAAAAACTGGGGCCCTAGAAACTAAGACTGGAAAAAATTCTGGGTTACACGATCTTGTTTATGACTAGTGAGCCCCACGTGGAGGAGCTTGCGTGATTATTGGCAAAAATGCTTGGCACTCAGGGTGAGTGGAGACTGTGATCTATACTTCTTGAAACAGCAGCCCCAGCCCCCAACCTTTTTGGCATCAGGGACCAGTTTCAAGGAAGACAATTTTTCCAGGGACGGGGTTGGGGGTGGGGCAGAGCTCTGGGGAGCAGCTGTAAATGGGCTTGCCCGTCACTCACCTTCTGCTGTGCATTCTAGCTTCCTAAGTTTCATGGAAGACAATTTTTCCACGGATGGAGGTTGGGGTGGAGAGCTCTGAGGCCCAGTCCCTAACAGGCCGTGGACTGGTACCAGGGGTTGGGGTTGGGGACTGCAGTCTTAAAAGACAAGATAAATATTCTCCATCAGATTAATGATGACCTATTCCCAGGAATGGCAGATTGGTTTAATGGGGTATGGGGAAATGTGATTAGATCTGTTCTTTTCTACTTATTTATTCTCATTCTAATCTATGTTCTTGCCTCCCTTTTCAGATCTCTTGTTACTTGACTGTTAACCACATCTCTTCCTCCACAGCCATCACTCAGCTTTTACTATGTGAAACTTCTAGGGAAGTTCCAGACAGGGGGAATGAAGGAGCTCAGGAAATTTCACCCCAAAATATGACTGCTTGGTATAAAGAATATTTTGAATTAAAGGCCCTTCCAGATAAAAAGAACATTGGAAGGGGCCTTCCCTCTATCTGCATAAACCAAACTGACGGATCAAAAAGAATAATGGACCCCCCTTCCTCTCCCTGTTATCTCACTATATTGCAGGAAAGATCAAGAATGCAACTAGACCTGACCCAAATCATTTTAAACATAACACTTGTCTCTCAGGTTAATTTACAAATCAATCTGTTCCCCCATCCATTCATCCTCCCTAGCAACTATTTATTAGCCCTAAATAGAATTACCTACACTCCTCATTTCCCCCCACCCCACCCTCCACACTGAAAGGCAAACAAAAAAATATCAGGATACCACAGGGATATTGAGTAATCATTCTGTGATTCTCCCCACGAGCATGATAAATAAACCTTTCTCTTATTAATCTGCCTTCTTTGTGAGATGATCTTTCAGCCAACTTTTTGGGGAAGGGGCAAATTTCCCCTCACCCCTGCATATCCAGATACATATACATATCTCTGTTTATACGCACACATACACACGCGCCTACCGTGTCTGGCAGTGTTTGGCACACGTTCCTCCTCCTTCCTCCAGAACAGATGATATACAAGTCTCCTTCAAACAATATCCTTCCCAAACATACGTAAAATGGGTATCATTTCTAAAACGTGATTTCAAAGAACATTGGACCTCTGTCCTGTCACAAGCCTTTCTAGGTCACTCTTTTCCTCCCCACTGCAGACTGGAAAGTGCTTGGACCCTGTGGAATTGCAGGCACGGCCACGCCCCAGGCTGCATTCTTTCAGGAACTGAGCTCAGATCCCCTTGGGATCCAGCTAAAATGTAGATTCTGAATCAGACTTTCGGGGTGGGGCCTGAGGTTCTGCATTTCTGACTTGCTCCCAGCTGGTGAAGTCTCTCCACACTCAGAGTACATTTCCCAGGAGGGCTGCAGAGGTCTCTGCTACTCCGTGGAATGTGGGAACCTCAGCTCTGCAAGAGGGAGAAACAGCTCATAGCAGTTGGCTAGAAATCCAATGATTTACTTACTTCAACAGGTGTTTATTGAACAGAAGTGCTGTGGGCCACACCAGGTCTTTCATGGCCAAAAGGTCTTGGTTTTATCAACCAGAGTGTGTTTTGCAGCTGTCACTATTGAGTCTCCTCTTGAATACGGCCGAGTTCTGAAAACTTACCATAAACAGACATTTCTAAGAAATTGCGTTATTTTTAACAACTGGCAAAGTAGTAGCAAATATATCTTTTAAAAAACAACAAAGAAATATACACGGGAGAATTAAAAAAGAAAAAGCAAATGGGGAGAGCCTCAGCTCTGGCCCTTTAAGACAAGGACAGGGCTTTCTAGCTCAGCAGAGAGCTTTTCTAGAAGCATTTCCTTCAGGCTCACCACCCATTGTTTGGAAGGAGAATCAAGCACACTGACCACCCCTGGCAGAGATCTAAGGTCCTGATTTCACCCCACAGCACTTCAAGCTAATCAAGAGGCTCCGGTATATTGTACTGTTTATGTATCCAAAACCAAGCTCATTGTGCTGAGGCCCTCTGTGATCTGCCTGTGTTATCTCAGTAACTGTATTTGCAGAGGAGGAAGATCCTTAAAATAACAGCCATTATCTTGCATGCTTGGCATCTGCAAAGTATTGTCCTGATCTGTACATGGTAACAATGCTAAAATTACCAGAAAAGATAAATATCTCCATAATACCTCTAGACGCTTAGATGCTTAGGGAGGCAGGCAAAGCAAAAGGAAGGTAATTCAGTGCCTCCCCGAAGGCGGGGTGACCTCACCCACAGCAGGACAAAGGAGTAAGCACGCTGCAGGATAGGAGAAAGAGTGTCCTTTTGATAGGATAACTGCTGGGAACATACTATTAACAATTTTGTGTGTGGGACAGATACTATGAGTAGACTGTGGTCTGGAAAAATTAGAGCTTCCGAGAATAAGGGGACAGAGGCAGTCAATGGTCTCATCAGCGCTCGAATGAATTAAATGTATAGTTGCGTCCCATTTGTTGAAATCAAAATAAAAATGCAGAGTTGAATCTCCAAATTTAACATCTCTTTTGGAAAGAAAGCGTTGCCATTCAGGGCGCACACAAAGATTTTGTGGTCTTCAGTATGTCCAAAGAACAAAGGGAAGGTTGGAGGTTTTATAGCCGAGAGGAATGTTACATAGTGCTCTTTGAGAAACTTCTTGGCACTAGGAAGGTTCTGGGGAGTGGGCAAGTTCCAGCTGGTGAGCAAAGGCGTGGGTGAAATGAGTCTCAGAGTTGTAGCAAGTCACTTTAGCAACTGTTAGATAAAGCTGGTTTCGGGTTACAGCAGGCAGTTTCAGTAGCCCGGCTTTCAGAGCATTACATCCTTGGAGCAGGGCTGTGTATCCTGAGGGCTTTTTCCTCCAAGCTATTGGACTGTTTTAGTTGGGTATGACGAGAATGACTCAATTCCTGCAATCGGCTGTCACAGGTGGTTCTCGTGTTTCTGACTCTAAGCCATTTCGATCCTTTGGAAGAGCAGACGCAGAAGAAAGAGCAACAAAACATGGTACCTTCCAGCCAGCAGAAAGAAGAGAAAATGCAGGAGCCCCGGGACACCCCCAGCTTCAGGGGTGGCGGCTGGAGGGGGTGAGCAACAGATGCGGGTGGGCAGGGGGACTTCAGGCCCTGTTCCATTCTTCTAAACCTTTCTTTCAACATGCTGCATTGAAGAAAGTATGAAAAGAAAGAGCCACTTTTTTCATTTCCTTTATTCTGTTCTGATTTCAAGTATAGTTCATGCTTATTATAGAATATTTGGAGGGAAACCGATTTTTTCTTAAAAAAAAAAAGAAATACTACCCATAATCCCACTACTCAAAAATTACTATGTTAGAAACTTGAATATTCTTTCTACATATCTACACACACTCCTTTTAGTAAATTTCCACAGAAAAATTGTAACAATAGTTCCCAGACTTCCATATGCCCTTTTTCCAGATTAAATGTTTACATTTGACCCCATTATCGTTCTCTCTAACTCTCCTTCTAAATTATTTGAGAGTAAATCCAGGCAGGGTGGTTCACCCTGTAATACCAGTGCTCTGGGAGGCTAAGGTGGGAGGATCACTTGAGGCCAGGAGTTTGAGACCAGGCTGGGCAACACAGTGAGACCCCTTCTCTACAAAAAAAATTAAAAATTATCCAGATGTGGTAGCACCCACCTGTAGTCCCAGCTACTTGGGCAGCTGAGGAAAGAGGATTGCTTGAGCCCAGGAGTTTGAAGCTGCAGTGAGCTGTAATCATGCCACTGCACTCCACCCTGGGTAACAGAGCAAGACCCTGCCTCTAATAAACAAAAATATAAATAAATAAATAATTCAAGACTAAGTTACAGACATCCTACATACATACTCCCTAAACATTCAAAGTTTTTTTCCCTTAAGCACATGAACATTCCCTTACATAACCATAGTACAATAATCGAAATTGGAAATTTAATATCAAACTGTACTACTCTCAAATCCACAGCCACATTAAACACCAGCAATTGTCCCATGATGCCTTCGTGGCCCTCCACCTCGTTCAGCATCCAACACAGGACCACTCAGGCATCCACTGTCCAATGCCCTTGCATTTCTTTGGTCTGGAACAGCTCCCTCACTCTTCACTGTGCTCCTTGACCTTCATGTTTTTGGAGAATATAGGTCAGTTATGCTGCAGAACATCCCTCGGTTTGGGTTTGCCTGATGCTTCCTAATGAATCCATCTGGGCAATAATGCCACAGACATGACTTTTTTTCCCATCAGGGCATCACATTAGGTTATGCGATGCTTGTTTGTCCCAACATTGCTGATTTGAGATTCCATCACTTGGTTAAAGGTGGTGCTCACCAGGTCTCTTCACGGGAAAGCTACTATTTTCTAAAAGTGAAATTCTGTCACTTCATCTTATGTCAACCCAGAATGTTACTATAACTTTAGAAAATATTTCTGCCCCATAAAAGACAAAGAACTTCACTTGAATCCTCCAAAAATGGTGGCAGTTGGATGCTAAGGAAATATGGGCATGTAGGTTGCAGGATGGCTTTGGTGCTGCTGGTGGTGATAGGAGGAGGGGGGATTTGGGGTCTCCTTCCAATCAGACAGACACCGACTGTCCACCAAAGTCAAGAGCACAGGTTCTCAAACTGGAGCACCAGCAGAATCCTCTAGAGGGCATGTTAGACAGATTCCTGGGCCCCCGGAGTGAATGATTCAGAGCGTGGAGGTTGGACTCCAGAATCTGCATTTACAGCCAGACCCAAGGGGAAGCTTATGCTGCTCGTTCGGGGATCCCACTTTGAGAACCAGTGGCCTGGTGGTCTTTAAAATGATGATGTCCAACAGTGACCCACCCAAACGGGATTTCTTTCTCTGGGAGTTATCCTGTCCTGCGGGCTAAACCTGAGAAGTCATGGCCACCATCTCAGAGTCCACTGTGGCCTCCAGCTCCTCATGTCACTTTTGTTTAATGTTGGCTATAAAAATTACCTCATTCAAATCATGGATCTCAGATTTGTTTAGAAAAAGAGTTATGATGTTGAGAATACTGAAAATGCATTCTATCTGCTCTGCTCCAGAATCGTCATCTTTTCCACAGTTATAAGTAATTGGAATGTTTATAAATATGCAGACTCTGGAGCTAAGTGGGCCCGGGAATCTGCACTCTAACAAGAAAATCCAAGAGACATGCATTAGCTTCTGAGAGCTCCTGTCATGAGGCCTTTGTAGGGCTGCTTTGAGGATCAGCTGTGACAGTTTCTGATCTCCTTTACATGGACGGTCCTTTTACCCATTTTCCAGAGCAAGGCTCTCACATTTGGGTTCGTATTGGAATCATCTGGGGAGTTGTGTTAAAAATGCAGATCCCAGACCACAAGTCCCCATCTCACCCCTCAGCTCTCAAGTCAGCAGTGGGCCCTGGAACCCGTGTTAAACAAGCACCCTGGGCTCATCGGAGGAGTGTTGTTCTAAAGGAAAGGGATAGCTCCATTCTCAGCCTCTGCAAGATGAGTGTCAAGTCAGTCACTCGGGAAATATTTATTTTTAGCATGAATTTTGTTACTAAAACAGAAGAGTTGGAACCTGCTGATGTAATTGCTTCTAATGCTATGAAAACACATCTCCTGGGGTTGTTCCAGATGCTGTCTTTGAAGATGATCGTCACCCCCCACATTCTGCAGCCCAGCTTCCAGGGGGTAGGCAGAGAAGAGAGTGCACATGGAGACCCAAAACACACCTTCTTTTCCTCTTAACATGGCTCAGTGCACTTTTCTAGCCATTTTGAACTATATGGACAATGTGAACGGTTGAAGATTTTCCAGTCCAGGCATCCACCCAGAATCCAACTCTCCTTGCCAAAGTGATGAGGAGAAATGCCCTCCTGTAAGACACCTTTGGGGACCAGAAGAAGCAGGAGAAGGGAGGCGAAGAGACGGTGCTCTGCTCTTGCTCACCGAGTAACTCAAGTCCTTGGATTGCCCCCTACTCACGTGGCTCCGTCCCCACCCTCCTTCTCTGATTCTCAAGTTATCTTCCACAGCGAAGTCTGCCCCAGGCCCCAGGCTAAGGAGCTCCCTCTTCCCTGCTCCCTGAATGGCTGACCTGGCTCTGCCCTGGCCTTCAGTGCGCTAGGGGAGTTCTTTGCTTACCTGCTTGTCTCTCTCCCAACAGAGGATTGAGGAGTCTCAAGAGAAGTAGAAGCCAGGAGTTTGTTTTCATCACTGTATCTCTCAAAATGCTTTATCCAGTGTCTGAGCTTACAAAAACCTAGATGGATGGATGGATGGATGAATGAATGAATAGCCAAGGACCCCAGCCCTAGACAGACAGTGCAGATACAAAGCAGAAAGCCTTCATTTGACGAGTGGAAGTACCACACCCAGGTGCAGCACACAGCAGAGACGGAACAGCCGCGTGTCAGGGCTGCAAGGTGGGGACTCAGACACAGGGCAAGGCCAGAAGCTGGTCCTCGCGTGTGTTTGGGAGAAGGCAGGCTCGGTGCTCGGTGTGTGATTAGGTCTGCTTGAGGATAGCTAGTCCCAGAGCCAAGGAAGGGGTTAACTGGTGAGTAGGGGTTATGGGATGCAGGACTTCGCAGTTATAGGAGCAGGACGGGAGTCAGAGGGGTCCAGATAATCCCAAGGGCAAAGGAAACAGGCCCAGCTCCCACACCCCAAGCTTCCCCGTTAATGCTGGGATTTGACATATTGTGAACTGGAAACCAGCTCTGACCGAGCGCTCGCAGCTCCCCGTTTCTCGTCCCTTGCTTTGTCTTGACCAAACGTGAGTCACGCTTCTCTCTTTTGACAGCTCCTTCGTTCTATTAAGAGAGAATGATTAAAATGCAAATAGATCCGTGAAGTATCCTGGGGGATGGAAACTCATCCAACACGAAAGCAGAAATTCACAAGATCAGAGCCTGTTCTTTCTGAGAGGTGATGGTTGGAAGACTGGAGGGATTTCACTGAGGAAGATGATCATGGCATGAGACCATGACTGGCCAGTCCTACCCCCACTGACACTGAGCAGAACAGCACAGAGAAACACCCTGCAGGACAGACGCGGGGCGCACTGCTTTCTCCTGGGGAGCCCTTCCCACCGGGCTGCCCTTCCTCTAGCTGCTGACTTGGTTTGCAATTGCTGTTTTGTTTTTCTGACTAGGGTTTACATAAACAGCACATTTCAGTGACAGTACAAATGATTCTGGCACTTTCCAAAGAGCATAAACCCAGCAAGCCATTAGCAATAAAAGGAGCTGTCAAGCACTGCTCTGAATACATGCAGCTGTGTGGCACAATCCACTTTGCTGAACATTCGGAATATGTAGATATATAATTAAATGACTGCATTGTGGTCACTGTTTTCTGCTGAAATTATTTGAGTCATATTTGGTTACTTTTTTAAAGATAAGTGATTTATAAGATTTCTAAAGAGACTACTGCTACTAACGATGATCGTACCAGTTAAGCAGTAAATGTTTGTTGAATGACCTTCACTAAACCTATCTCCCTGTCCTTACCCACCAGCTGCAGAGGGTGGCAGAAGTGCATCAAATGACACTGACAATTCGATTAGCCACAGCTAATTGAACAAAGCCCAGATACTGGTTCCGTGCTGGACCAATCACTTCCCTGCTAATCTCAACTCGGAACACTGAGAATAATTTATTTAGAAAGCCATGGACCACCAAGAGGTAATACTTGGAATACGGGGGCAGCTTGGAGCCAAATGCAGATACAGTGAGGGGCTCTTAAGAGATAAAAATAGGGTACACTGAAGGAGCGTGGTAGAGGTAACAGTGACCATGGGGTTTCCACTGTACCGGGGGAGTGTTGGGAGAAAATTCTTCAGGGCTTGTCCCATTTCAATGACTCTCACAGCCTTTGCCCTGAACTACCTTTTCAAGGATGTTTGTATAGCAATAGCTTTAGGAAACAGGTAATATTTCTTTGGGGAAGAGGGAAGATTTGTTTTCTGATCAGGAAAATAAAGATAATACCTCCTGCAGGGGCAAAGATTGGGCAGGTCTACTATCGAACCCCTTGTAAGATTAATTTATTTCTTAAACTCAGGGTTCCCCAACTCTGATACAAACTCGTAGTGTGTGCAGCATCCACCTGACCCCACCTCCCTACCATCAGGGCAAGGAGAACGGGTGACCATGCCCTCTGTGCTCTGAGTAATGAGGCCCTCAGTCTCTGACCCAGGAGTCTCCTGTCTTTGGCCAGCATCCATGAGATTAACTTTCAAGGAGGGTAAATCTTTAGCCCTTTATAGTCCTTGACAGACAGTTAAGAAATAAACTACTGAAGGAGCTCAAAAAACTTCACCCCAAAATATGACTCCTTGCCATTTTGAATTATAGCCCCTTAGAGATCGGCAGGCCCTTGGAAGGGGTTTTTCCTCTATCTGCATAACCAGACAGACCCGTCAAAAGAACAGTTGATTTCCCTTCCTTTCCCTGTTATCTCACTATATTGCAGGAAAGATCAAGAATGCAACCAGATCTGACCCAAATCATTTTAAACATAACACCTGTCTCTCAGGTTAACTTACAAGTCAATCTGTTTCCCCATCCATTCATCCTCCCTAGCAAGCATTTATTACCCCTAAAAGGAATTACCTATACTTCTCATCTCCCCTCCGCCCCCCAAAAGGCAGGTATAAAAATATCTGGATCCTGTTGGGATATTGGGTAATCACTCTGAGATTCTCCCCGTGTGCATGGTAAATAAACCTCTTCCCCTTATTCATCTGCCTTATGGGGGAAAGGGGAACTTTCCCCACTCTCCTAGGGAGCTACTCATCCTACGCAGGAAAGAATGGTAGGTAGAGAGCACAGTGTACTGAAAAAGCACAAAACCCATTTCTAAACTAAGAAGTTTAGAATCTATCTAGAACCACACTTATAAAGAGTTCTTTTAGCTTCCAAATAGATTTGCAAAATCTTTTAGTGAGTCTGTTTTTAAATATATTCATTATACTCTGAACACTGAAAAGGCAACATTTTCTATGCAATGATTTCCATGCCATTCAATTGTGAGAGGATTTGAATTCCTAAAACAGTTTTCAAGTGCTTCTGTAATTTTCCTCATGGTATGGCAAGAGGAGCACAGCAAAACCTATTTTCACTGTTAGTAAAATGTCTCAGAACAGAAGGTCTGAATTAATAGCCTGATTCCTGCAATCATGATGATCACAAGGATGAGTCTGAGAACATGCAATGTTCAGGACCCTATGCTAAGCCTTTTATGTACATTAAATGAGTCAATTCATTTACATGAACTCATAGATGAACAGGGTTTAGCACACAGGAAGTGCGATATGAACGTCTGCTATTCTTATCATCACATTATCTCATTTAACAAGGAAAGAACTCTTGTGTTCTTTCTTACAGATGAGAAAACTGAAGCTTCAAACAGACAGTAATTTGCCCGAGGACAACAGGTTAGAGTGTTTTGAGCTGCAAGTAACAGAAAATGCAACTAAACACAATAAAACAAGAATGTAGATCATCTGGCATATAAAGAAATTCGAGTTGGTGGCCTCGTCGGCCCTCACCATGATGGAGCAGCCAGGTTCCTTCCTGCTGTCTGTCCTACCATCTTCAACACAGTGGCTGTCACATTGGACAAGCTTTTCACCTCATAGTCACAAGGCAGCTGCAGCTCCTCCAAGTGTTATATCTCTATGGAGCAAGAGCCAAACCTTTCCCAGAGACTTCCCCCAGAGTCTCACTGGCCTGAGTTGGGCCCACATGCCCACCCCTAAAGCAATCTCAGATTCCAGGGAGGAAACCAACTTGAGCGCATGAGTGCAACATGAGTGCATTTAAAATGCAGTAGTAAACAAAATCAGAGATGTGCCCACAAGGGAAAAGCAGCAGCGGGGGTTGAGGGGCCATGCAATAATGGCTGAAATTGCCAAAGCCAGACAGGAACCCCTGGGTCTGAAGACTCTACTTTGCATTGTGATGGAAGCTTCCCAGGTCAGCACTGTCTGGCATGGTGGCCACAGTTGCGTGCAGCTCCTGAGCCCTTGAAATGTAGTTAATGTGCTGAGAAATTTAATTTAATTTTTTTAACTTTAATTAACTTAAATTCAATGAGCCAGAGAGGTTTAGTGGATACTGTTTTGGCAGCACAAGGCCAGCATGTTAGCAGCACCGTTTATGACCCCGGCAGCACTGTTATAGGAGTAATAATGTCCTGTAGGTTTATAATGCTGCAGGAATGTAATGTGAGGCACAAATGCAATTTAAAATTTCCAGTAGCCACATTTAAAAAAATAAAAAGAAACAGGTAAAATTCATTTTATAATATACTTTATTTTACCTCTATATTCAAAAATTTACCATTTCAACATGCAATCAACATAAAAAATATTAATAAGATATTTTACTGTCTTTTGTTTATTCTGAGTCTTTGAAGTCCCATGGCACAGGACCTCTTCATTGGAACTCACCACATTTCAAGTGCTCCATAGCCCATGTGGCCAGCACTGGTCCAGAGATTTCAGAAACTGTTCATGGAAAATTCTCTTCCCTGACGCTCTTTCACAACTCTGGGAAGTGGGCCAGATGAGGAAAGCCAGGCTCAGAAAGCTAAGCCAGAGGCTCTCAGACTCGAGTGTCATCAGAGTCCCCTGTATGAATGACATCAGAGTCACACAGAAAGCTAGGACCCACCCTCAGTGTCTGCAGTTCAAGAGGTCTGGATGAGCCCCAAGATGTGCACTTCTAATGCTACTGAAAGCCAATGAAGAATGAGGACAAGTAGTTTGAGAAAAGGAAAGAGAAGTTTATTAATTTGGCAGCAAATGAGGAGGATGGCAGACTCCCATCTTAAGGAATCATAGTTCCCCTTTAAGCAGAAATACAGGGTTTCTAAAGGGGGTTTTCAGGCTATTGCTGTTTACCTATAGCATCTTCAGTGAGGATGATCTCATGACCTCTGTCCAGATAATTCTGTTGAGCCATCTCCTGTGGTTTAAGATATTAGAAAACAAAGAACAGAGAACACTCCTCTGTCCCTCTGATTACTGGCCTCAGGCAGGAAAGCAGGTTTTAATTCCTCAAAAAGGGTGATGGGTTTTAGAGAGACAATTCATAACATATTTTGCCCTTTTTCAGATCCTTACCTCTGTCTCACTAACAGGTGATGCTGATGTTGCAGGTCCAGAGTCCAGGGCCACACCTGAGAACCACTGCCCACCCCAGCGCACACTCAGAACCACTGCTCACCTAAGTTCACACTCTGAGACCATTGCTTATTCCAGCTCACCCCCCAGTAAGTAGAAGGTTCAGAATTAAAACTCTTGTTTTCTGCCTTCCAGCTCTTCCTCTTTGTATACACAAAGCCATAAGTCCAGGGTGCTGAGACAGTCTGGAAACAACTCCCAAAGAACAGAATGCCACTCACATCTCTTCCAATGGGCTGTAGCCCCTGTACCCCAAAGGGTTAACAGCAGAGTCTACATAATTTGGATACTTTGTAAACAGTGTACCAATGTTACCTATCCCAGACTTGTGCCTTTTTTATGCTGACTTTTCCTTTATCTCATACGATTTTGGGTTCAGTTTCTTTAAAGGAAATCAGTTAATAAATAATAACATCTTAAGGAAGCCCTCACCCTTAAATTTAGTGTAAGGGTTGAGTCTTTGGAGTAGGATGCCCCTGGAGTTCAAGTGGGAATTTGAAGATGCTCTCCTGATCCACAGAGGCGACAGTGTAGATCTGTAGTAGCCAACCCCCGGGCTGTGAACTGGTGCCAGTCGGTGGCCTGTTAAGAACCTGGCTGCACAGCAGGAGGTGAGTGGCAGGTAAGCAAGCAAAGCTTCATCCATATTTACAGCCCACCTCCCGTCAGGGCAGTGGCAGCATTAGATTCTTACAGGAGTGTGAACCCTACCGTAAACTGCACATGCGAGGGATCTAGGTTTCGTGCTCCTTATAAGACTCTAATACCTGATGACCTGAGGTGGAGCTGAGGCGGTGACGCCAGCACTGGGGAATGGCTGCAAATACAGATTATCATTAGCAGAGAGGTTTGACTGCACAATAAATGTAACGTGCTTGAATCATCCTGAAACCGTCTTCCCCACACCACCCCCATCTGTGAAAAAATTGTCTTCCATGAAAACAGTTCCTGGTGCCAAAAAAGGTTGGGGACCGCTGGTGTAAATCACTTCTGGCAATGCCCTGCACTTAGCCCTGGGTAAATCACGCCTTTAATATGCTCAATGACAGAACTGGTCAAAGCCACTCAGAGCTGCTGAGAGCACTTCAGAGGATTTTCTATAGCAGTAGGGAACACAACAGCTCTTAGGGACAGCTATCATTGCTGCTCAGAGCCAAGTTTCCCCTTGGTGCTCAGCTATTTGCAGGAGAAGCTACGTCCCCCTGATGTGTGGCACACAGGCACTGAAGTTAGTTCAAGGTAGCAGGTGCCTGCAAGCCTGAGCAGGGTAGGGGTGAGGGGAAACTTGCCTGGGAAGGTTTGCTAAAATATCAACTCACAATAAGGCAGATTAATAAGAGAAAGAGATTTACTTATCATGCACATGGGAAGAATCACAGATTGGTTACGCAATATCCCAGTGAGGTCCGGATACGTATATGCCATCATTTTAGAGAGGAGGGGAGATGAGGAATACAGGTAATTCTGTTGAGGGGCAATAAATGGTTACCAGGGAGGGTGAATAGGTACTTGGGAGAATGAATGGATGGGGGAACAGATTGACTTGCAAATGATTCTCTTTGCAAATTAAATTAACTTGAAAGACAGATGTTACATTTAAAATGATTTGGGCCAGGTCTGGTTGCATTCTTCATCTTCTTTCCTGTAATATATTGAGATAACAGGGAGGGGAAAGGAAGTTAATTGTTCTTTTTGATGGGTCCTGTCTGGTTTATGTAGTCAGAGGGAGAACCCCTTTCAATGCCTGTGGATCTCTAAGGGCCTTTAATTCAAAATACTCTTTATACCAAGGAGTTGTATTTTGGAGTGAAATTTTCTGAGCTCGTTGAGCAGCACATTTGAAATAGGAGAAAGGAGGCAAAGGATTCATGTTTCTAACAAAGGAGCTACTCCTCCGGGCTTGGGGGTGCTGTGCTGGCCCTGGCTCACGCTGTCACCACTGCCTGGAAACTCCACAGGCTCTCCTGGCAGCTGGGCCCAGCTGGGTCCTTTCATCACTTGGAGGAAAAGGCCTCTTGAATCCAGCCCAGCTTGGGCTCCACGCCGCTCCTGACAATGCGCAGGGGAGCGGTGTGGGCCTGACGCCAGGCATGCAGTCAGCAGAGCAGAAGCAGGCCCCAGGGTGCACGTCCTACAGCAACAGCAATGCGGCTGGATGGCCGGCTCAAAAAGCATCTTATCAACAGACTTCGCTTTCCAGCGCTTGCACTCAGCATGCATGTTTCTCTAGGTCTCCTCTCCTGGTGGAGAAAGGTAGTGGATAATTTCACCTTTGGGTGCAAATTTAGTGTCCTGGGAGAGACTAGTTGTGGGTACCCAGCTGCCCTGGCCTTTCCCGGCCTGGGGCCCCTGGCTGCCCCTCCCTCCGTCTCTGGCTTCCTGCACCTCTGAGCAGAGGGGTCTCTTTTTGGCTCTCCTGACATTTCTACTGACTCTTTTTCCAGCCCTCCTGGAGGCACAGTAATAGCTGTACACTGTGGTCCCCAGGCTGCCTTCCTGTCTGTCCCTCCATCCAACTAAGTGCTATATCCACGCACTTTAGAAATACCTGGGAGGCTTCAAAACAAATGGATGCCTGGGCCCCTCTCCACACTGATTAACTCACAGTCTCTGAAAGGGATGGGCCCAGGCCTCAGTGTCTGTGCAGCTTCCAGGTGATTCCAACATGCAGCCTGCCCTGCAAAGCCCACATGCAGAGGGTGCCTGGCACTCAGGGAAGCGAGTTCCTGGAAGCTGCGGCTGGGTCAGACCCACGTCCTAGGTGCCAGGGCAGGATTGGACCTCTTCTTCTGTTGTCACATCCCAACAACTAGCACATTCCAGGGAAGACGCTCTGACAAAGGGAGTACGCTGTTTAACATCAGCATGTTAAGGGGCAAAAGCGGATGCACATAGGAGATTCGAACTGCCAAGCCTTGACTTGGGGCGTTAATGATAATAAACACATACAGAGCTCACCAGTGCCAGATGCTGTTCTAACTGCTTCCTGTCTGTCAACTTGCTTAGCCCATACAACAGCCCACCTATGATGGAGCTAGGATTAATCCCATTTTACAGGGCAGGAAGGCACAGAGAGGTTAAGTGACTCGCCCAAGGCCACACAGCAGGTATGCAATGAAGCCAGGGTTCACACTCACGCAGTCACAGCATGCTATGCTGCCTCCAGATTCAAAAATCACCTCCCCCTGTCAGCAGAATAAACTCTGACTACTTCAGCCTCATGATTTTTTTCTTGACTTTAGGGGAAGGTCTTTCATATCAGATCTGAATCTCCTAATCTCCCGTCCTTCATCTACATGAGATTCTGTCACTGGGATGACGCTCTGTTGAGAAAGCAGACTCTTGGTATCAACACAACTTTGTTTTCCTCATTGTGGTAATTTTTAACGGCTAAGATACCCTTCCCAATCCCTGAACCCCATATCTGACACAGGCTCAGAGTTTGAGGCTTAGTGGAATTTGACGGTGAAGTAGAAACACAGGATGGGTGGAAAAGGGTCACATTCCCTAGAGCCATGTGACCTCCCTGTCACTTTAGGAGAGGTCAAACACCCGTGTGCTTGAGTGATCCACGTCTCAAATTCTTCTCTGATTCCTCCCTGAACACAGAAGTCTCGGGAGGATGTGTTGTAAACAGAATGGTCCCCACTCTCCTTGGACACAAAGGACATTTCAGAGCAAGCCCCAGCGGCTCCTGGGGTTATCGCTGAAATGCACACCTGGTGTTCACCATTGCAAAACCCAGTCCAGAAAATGTTTTGGAGAGAGAAGCATCGACCCCTTGGAAGTTAACTTGGTGCTTAACTTTCGAATCTTTTTTTTATGATTAAAAATTACAATACGCTCATAAAAGCCACTTAATGTAGTAATGAATAAATTAAAATGGAAAGTCCCCATGATTAGAGAATCCACATGTCCTGGTTTGGCTGGAATAGCCAGGGTTACGCGTGCTGTCCCCGCATGGTGACGGCTACAGCCTCCTTTGGCTCTCCAAAGGAACTGTTGAGCACAGCCATCGCCAAGGTGTGAGCTTGGGACAGAATAAGGGGCAGGCTATGTGAGTGAAGCTTGCTCAGTTCTGGTCATTTGGACAAAGTGGGGATAGTAGTCACACTTTTCCCATGTGTCAGGATTGCTTTAAATACAAGTTAGATGTGAAAAGCCTGTAAATTGAAACCTATGTACAGCTAACAACAAAAACAAAAATAGTCATCCAGGATGGACTATGAATGGCCCACATCACCCCTTCCCCTCTGCCCTCATGCCCCACAGTATGGGGACAGGTGGGGGTAAGGGACCTCCTTTTAGTCTCATCATTCAGATTCTACCTTTAAAGCCACCCTTAGAAATGTCAAAAAAGAAATAACTGGGCAAACTGACCACAGGGCTGTGTACTCTCCCAGTCCTTGCACGTGTGCTGATGTGGTAGGTCCTCACAGCACCTCACAAGGTAGTCACCCACTTTCCATATGGGGAAACTGAGGCACGAGTTTGGAGATCTTGCCCAAAGCTGCACAAGAGGTGAAGCAGGGATTTGAACCAGGCAGCCTAGGTTCAAGGCCAGTACTCTTATACTAGGCTACACTACAGTGCTCCCTGTTCCGCCCAGAGTGTGTGCCTAGGTGCCTGGGCATGTCCCACTCTGCTCCCTGCAGCAGCAGCCTCGGCACAACACTAGCTCTTGCCTGCCGTATTGCCCCAAAGGATTCCTTGCGCAGACCTCACAGACCTGGACCCTCCACCATTCTATGCCAGCAGCCAAGGAGCCAGACAGATTCCATCCAGTCGTGACCCTGACACCCAACTTATCCACACCCTCTGCATTTCCATGCGTCCATGAAGGCCTCAGGTCTCACTGGGCACACGAGGCTCCCTCAAGCCTCAGCATCTTCCTCACCCCACTCCCCTGAGAGGCACTCCACACTGCAGACACCTCTCACCCGCTCCCAGGCCCCTGGCAGCACCTGCTCTGGAAGCCACCCTGCCTCTCACTGCCATAGCAGAACCCTATTCTCTGTCTTCTCTGCGATGCCTGCTGCGGCCCCTCCCACTCCTGCCCTTCTTCTGTGATCCTAAGCACTTTGTATTTGCTCTCCTGTCAGGTGGTTGGTGAAAGTCGGGTCGCAGCAGCTCTGTACACAGGGGGCTGTCATCTCACACTGGGGCAGCCTATGTGTTACCTTGAATGTGAATGCTGCCCCATGGCAGTGTGGGGCAGGGGACAGAGACTCTCGATTATTATTCGTTGATTGAATGAATGAATAAATAAATGCTCTATCCCCCCAGCTCCCTGGGACTCGAGAAGTGCTGGTTTTGGATGTTCATGATATTATATCCATCAAGTTCATTCACATGAACTGCTCACCACGTATGTCTAATAACCATGGAAACAGAAGCACATGTTTATCTTATTAAATGCTAGCTTACTTTGCTTTCAGGTATATGTACATGTGTGTGCTTGGGGGTGGGCAGGATTGGGAAGCATTAGGAGGAAAACTCTCTAAAGCAGAAATGGGAAAGATTTCAAAGCCTCACACTTTAGGCAGGACAACAGGAAATACTTTCTCAGGAAAGGGAGGAGGCTGAGCATTAGATGGGCAGAGAGGACAGCAGAAGAGAGGAGTCCAGGAAGATGGGACAGCTTCCAGAACCTCTGCATTGGGCCCAGAGGAGGCTGTCTGCAAAGGGGCCATTTAAGGGTCTCCTCAATTCCAAGATTAAAGGAAAAAGCCCCCACCCAAATCTAAGACTCCCCTTGTTCCCTTCCACTAAACACTGGCATCATCTAGAACGACAAAGGTGTCATCTTTCCCTTTCTGGGAGAAGGGTCTCTCCCTTAGGGACAGCAACGATGTCAATGAGACCAGAGGAAAGGACAGACCAACTTAGGGAGTGACCATAAAGGGATGAAGTGCCAGGCCAAATATTCCCGATGAGTCCATTTGGATGGCAGAAACTGGAGACAGGGGTTGTGTCAGCTACAGTGCTGCACAAGTGCTGACCACACCCGCACCCCCATCCCAAGCCCGGATGAAGAGCAGGGGCAGCCTCCAGCCCCTTCCTGGGAAAGGGCACCTGTAGTTGGCCTAAAGCATCCTTACTGTTCCCCCACCTCCAGCCACCCAGCCCGAGAACTGGACCCACCCCTGGGGGCCATTTCCAGACTCACCAGAGACCTTTCAGGGATGTGCTGGGGGCAAAAGGAGGCCACCACCTCACAAAGGTGGGGTTAAAGCCAGCCGGGCTCCTAAAATTCAGGGATACCTTGAGGATAATTTTTCAAGACAAACCCCCACTTCCGGAATTCCCCTGCACCCTGGGCCAGCTAAGGAGCCAAGGCTAGGGTGGGGTCTTCGTGCTGAGTGTCCAGCCCAGGGGCGCCAGTGAGCTCACACTCCCAGGAGTTTGGGGGGAGGGAGAAACCCAGGCAGGAACCTCAACACTTCCTGACCAGCCTCCTCCGCAGGCACATTTCAGAGACCTGGGATGGAGACCAAAGTGGATGATTGACAGGGTCACAAGGTGCGGGTTCCCAGGCGTTCCGGCTCTAGCACCTGCCACTGTCTTCTCGAGGGGACCCCGAGCACCCAGGTTGGCCTTCTTCCGTGGCATCTCTGCCTCTGCCTGTACACCTCCATTCCCTGCATCCACCCCATCTCTACCCCTGGGAGAACTAAGCGAAAAGGCCCCAGGATCCGGGGCTGTCAGGGTTGGGTGGGAGAGAGGGGAAGGAGCGGGACAAACAGGGAAAACTGGGACCCCTGGAATTCAGCACGACAGGGAAAGAGCCTCAGGTTCCGCTTGTATCATATGGGTCTGATGATGGGACAGGTCGTCGCGAGGATTAAAGGGGCGGGGGAGAGAACGACCAGTGCGAGGCAATTGGCTCTGGGTGTTCGGGGTGGTCCAGGGCCAATCCCGGGCCCCTGTTTACCCAAACGGAGGACTCGGAGATCCCCCAGCCCGCCGCTGCAGTCCCGAGAGCGGGGCAGGGGAGTGGACGACTGGGGGCTGAAGAAGACAGGATCTGTGACCCTGGGCGGCAGAGGAGGGAAGCCGGCCGGCTGGGGGCTCAGGGCTGGTGCCGCAGGGGGAGCGGGTGCAGTCAGGAGCGGGGCGGGGGCGGTGGAGGTGGGAAAACGGGGCGGGGTCCGGGAGGACTAGGGCGGGGCGAGACGGGGAACCTGCAGCCCGGAGTCGGGGTGCGGAGGGGCCCGGGCCGGTGTGAACCAACAGGGACCCCACAGCTGTGGGGGCGCGGCGCAGGGATTGGCTGCGCTCCGGGCGCCCGCCGCCCGCTATTTAGGCGGAGCAGACTGTGAGCCACGCGTCTGCGCGCGACACCCCCGCCCGACCGGCCGCCCGCGGTCTCTCGCGCTGCGCTCGCTTGGTCGCGCTCCGCCGCCGCGGGCCGGCACCCCTGGACATGAGCGCCATCCCGACGCTGTTCCCCGGGGGAGAGGAAGGGCTCCAGACGGCCTGGCCCCCGATGGTGGCCAACGCCAGCCGCGCTCCGGAAGAAGATGCTGTGGCGGCGGGGACAGGGGGCGCGGGGGCGGCGGGCATGGTCACCATCCAGTGTATCTACGCGCTGGTGTGCCTACTGGGCCTGGTGGGCAATGCCCTGGTCATCTTCGTGATCCTTCGCTACGCCAAGATGAAGACGGCCACCAACATCTACCTGCTCAACCTGGCCATCGCGGACGAGCTGTTCATGTTGAGCGTGCCGTTCGTGGCCTCATCAGCCGCCCTGCGCCACTGGCCCTTCGGGTCGGTGCTGTGTCGCGCGGTGCTCAGCGTCGACGGCCTCAACATGTTCACCAGCGTCTTCTGTCTGACCGTGCTCAGCGTGGACCGCTACGTGGCCGTGGTGCACCCTCTGCGCGCGGCCACCTACCGGCGGCCCAGCGTGGCCAAGCTAATCAACCTGGGCGTGTGGCTGGCGTCCTTGCTGGTCACCCTGCCCATCGCCATCTTCGCAGACACCAGGCCGGCTCGGGGGGGCCAGGCTGTGGCCTGCAACCTGCACTGGCCGCACCCGGCCTGGTCTGCGGTCTTCGTGGTTTATACTTTCCTGCTGGGCTTCCTGCTGCCGGTTCTGGCCATCGGCCTGTGCTACCTGCTCATCGTGGGCAAGATGCGGGCCGTGGCGCTGCGGGCTGGCTGGCAGCAGCGACGGCGCTCGGAGAAGAAGATCACTAGATTGGTGCTGATGGTCGTGGCCGTCTTTGTGCTCTGCTGGATGCCTTTCTATGTGGTGCAGCTGCTGAACCTCTTTGTGACCAGCCTTGATGCCACCATCAACCACGTGTCACTCATCCTCAGCTATGCCAACAGCTGCGCCAACCCCATTCTCTATGGCTTCCTCTCCGACAACTTCCGTCGTTCATTCCAGCGGGTTCTCTGTCTGCGCTGCTGCCTGTTGGATGCTGCTGGCGGTGCTGAGGAAGAGCCCCTGGACTACTACGCCACTGCTCTCAAGAGCAGAGGCGGGGCAGGATGCATGTGCCCCCCGCTCCCCTGCCAGCAGGAGCCCATGCTACCAGAACCAGGCCGCAAGCACATGCCCCTCACCAAGACCACCACCTTCTGAAGAACCTTTCACCACCCACCTGGCTTGGCCACCTCCTAAGGGGTGGGCAGCACCGTTACAGCATAGCAGACTGCATCTCCCGGATGCTCACCTAAGGACTGCTACCTGTCCCTACCAAAGCCTTCTCCTTCCAGCAGTCGATGTGCCACGCCCAAGAGCATCAGAACCCCTCTGCTGTTCTCCTCTGCCCAGGGCTCTGGCTTTTAGAAGGACGCCTCCATAGGGGTAGGACTGCTCTGGGTACTGGGCTAGAGTATTTATTAATCATTCCTGAACCTCTGGCTGTTTTTCAAGGGGTGGGAAGCAGGAGGTGGCCAGAAAAGAACGGCCACCTGCCTGTGACTTGTTACAGTGACTGCTTGGGAACAGACTTGGGAGGGTGGAGGTGGGTAGTGCCCTTCCTCTCCACAGACTCTCTGCCTTGTGGGGGGGAGCACAGCATGTATAGAGAGGGGGGAGGAAGGAAGATGCCCCCAAGCTCACTGCCTTTGCATCTATTTCTGGGCTCTTGTTGCTAAGTGAGACTTATGTGCAACAGTCTGGGGCACTTTCTTTGTCACCCCGCCAGGCCCAACGCCTGCTTGCAATCACACGCGTCTCCCAGGTTGTCCTGGGCCAGAAGCAGTCTTCTTGTGACTAGGAAAGGTTTGAAGCGACATGACATGGAGTTTGTTGCAAGACATAAAACCAGGTCAGTAATAAAAAACAGTAGAGAGAATAAAATCTCATCAGGCTGCTATGATGTAATTTTCTCTCCCTGATTCTTTGTTGTAGGAACATGAGACCTTATTAAAGCAGCAATTTATGCTGCTGGTGAGTGGGAGGGGAGCCAGGGTGGGGAAAGTAGACCAGTGAGCCTGGGGATGGAAATCAGCCCAGGTTTGGGATAGAAGAGTCAGCTCTGTTACTCTCTATTTTAAAATGTCAACATTCAGTAAAACATCAGCTGCGTGTAGATATTAACAAGTAAGATAAACACAAAAGGCCATAACTTTTTACCAAATATGTAAACCAAATGATAAACTGTCTGTCTCAAAAGGCAAAAGTCGGCTTAAGAGGAGCCTGAGTTCCACCTTCTGCCAGAAGCAGAGGAGGAGGCTAAGGAGAAGCTCGCAGCGCTTACATTGGCATCTGGAGTGAAGACCAGATGAGTTTAAACATGTATGAGATGCTGTTTGGGGACACCACCTGGCTTAGCATCGCAAAAGCTACTTCTCGGTTTGACTGACCTAACCCTACTGGAGCAGATATGTCAGGGGGTGGGTGGGGGGACGCCAGGGGGTGAGCCTCTCTGCTCTCCAGGGTGGTCAGCTTCTCAGCATCCGCAGTGACCTGGCAGGAGGACTTGGAGAGAAAACACCCTGGACCTGTCAGCCTAGCAGACGGTGCCTGGCTCCTGGCCTTCTAGGGCACAGAAGAGCTGATGCAGGTAGGACCAATGGAGCAAGGCCAGGCCTGAGGGGACGCTCCACTCCCACAGGTGGCCAGAGCCCAGGGTAAGCAGAACGAGGCCCTCCTCCGGGGTGTTGGGCTGGAGACAGAGTTTCATGCAATGCAAGCAGCTGCTTGGTAAGTGCTAAACAGACAGGAGAGCTGAGTGCTGGTCCTGTTATACTTAAAAGAGTTGCATGACCCAGGCAAGGGACTGACAGCCCCCAGGTACTCAGAGCTCTCCTGGAAAACCAGCAGGTCCTTCCAGCACTAGCACATGGCAGTGCCTATGCTTTTGTCCATACCACTATAGATGCCAGCTTCCCCCTTACAACATGAAAAGGAAAGGCCTTGCCTCAACTGCCTTTGGGTGTCTATAACCCATGTAACTATTAAACACTTGCCCCGTCAGCCGGCAGAGTGATCTGATAATGGTAATTCATGTTGATCCAGCGTGCCTCGTAAGGGTTGGTGGGCATGCAGGTATTTACATCCCTACCGATGGTCTATATCTGTCTCTGACAGAATTGTGTAGCCAAGTCTGTATTGCATACCAGAGACATGGCTGTGGCTTGGATGTTTCTAACTAAGGCACGGAACCCTTTGATCCCATGACATGCATGCACACGCACACAGATGCCCACCATCCCTAACTTATCAGAGTGACCTCGGGCATCCAGAGTAAGTCAGTGTCCATGTGTGTGGGCTTTAGGTAACCGTAACTTCTTGGAGGTTTTTAAGAATGAACTTGTTCCCCAGTGCCTGGTACCTCATAAATGTGGTTGAACTGAACTGCAAAGAACACCCAGGCTGACAGCAGCAAAGTGAGGGGTTCATGGCACCGGCAACGGTCCCTGATGGGCATGGGGTGCTGGGGCTTTGGGGATCCTTTTGGGGATGGGGATCCCCTCCTCAGTCTCCCAGTGACTCACAGTGGACAAACTCTCCAAATAAACAAGTGGGGTGCCGACCAGGAGCTTTGGCAACACTCATGTTCAGCTGCGCAGGTCAGCACAGAATAAATAAGACACATTTTACTTTAAAACTGCAAACCTTTTTAACTTAGTTGATGATGTCTGAAGAAGAGGCAGCTTCAGGTGATAGAAAGAAAAGTCCCTGGGAGGCAGGAGACCTCAGCTTCAGCCACCTCGTGAGCAATGATTTAATCTCTCTATGCTTCAGTTTCCTACTTGAAATATGCAAGTAGGACTTGCATATTTTGACTTTTTAGTTCTTCCCAGCTGTAAACTCTGCTTTCTCAGAGGGCAGCGCTCACCCCATCACTGGTAAGAAATGAGCATGAACACTGCCATCAACCCTGCAGCTATAAATCGTGCAAGGAGCCGGGGTATCCTATCGACCGTTCCCTTCTTCAGCTGTGGAGCTTTTTCAATTCTTGGAGCTCGACAGCTCAACAGCAGCGAAGTACCCAGTATGCTGAGCATCTGTCCAGGGTGTGTCTGGAGTCTGTCAGCAGTGCTGCTGGCTTTGGTTGCCATTGACCCTGAGGTCTTTGTAACAACTAGTTGCATAAAACCCTCCCTCCTCATTCGTGTGCAGCAAGATTGCAGTGAATTGAAGTCACGGAGCTGTACAGCCAGGGTCCCAAGGGCCACTGGCACACTTACTCTGCCTGGGAAGCCGCACAGAGGCACATCTTGCTGGTCATCTTGTCCTGCTTGCTAGGACTAGGAGTTGCAGCTTTTGGCTTTAACATGAATGAAAACATTTTCTACCACAGGTAGGAACAGCTTTCACCCACCCCTCGATCTGTCAGAGTAGTTGCCTTGCCTTTTTAAATTGTCGTTAATTTACTGTTCCATGACAAGCCAGGTGTTCCATTTTTCCAGACAGTGGGGAAGATGGCATTTGGACAGGAAAGGCTGTCACTCAGCAGATTCCTGCCCAGTTTCTCAGCAGTCTTCTTTGACGAAAGATGAACACACTTTCTTAGTCATCTGTGAATTCTTGACTTTACTTTCATTAAAACTACCATACCTGGCATTCTTAGGTGCTACAGGCTGCTGCCAAGGATGAATCAAATGCAACATGCTTTGGCAGCACAGCCTCAGAAATGAATCCCAGCAAATTTGGCTACTAAAGCTCTTCTCTGACAGGTTGTAGGTTGTGAATCACCCCATCTCTCTCACCCTCTCACCATAGGTAGATGACAGTATAGCCTCCAATTGCTGAAGCACAAATGTCAGAATCCTAAGGCTGTGTTTTCTGAGACAACTCTACCATGTTGTACAATGTCAGCCGGAACCACACCCTGGAAACTCTGTCCTGTTGATCTGCGTGCAGATGGTATGCACCAGACAGTTCAAAGTGCTTCTGTCAGATGGGACAGTCAGCTTCAAGACAACATGGTGAGTCTACACAGACAGGAACTTGGAGGTCAGCGGCGAAAGATGGGCATTAATGAAATAGCCACAGAAATGAGAGTGCAATTCTCAAGTGAAATAAGCACTCTACAGAAAATGAATCTGATTTCCGTGAGATGATATGATAAAAGAACCTGCCCTTGTCTCAGATCAGACTCCCCCAAGGAAGGTTGCTGGAGACCGCCTCCTCTGAAGGATACATGGGAATTAACTAGGAGAGGAAAGGATAACGCACAGGGTGTGGTGGGCCCCAAGCTGAGGGAACAGCATGTGCAAAGGGCCTGCAGTGGGAGGCACTGAAGGGCCCCTATGTGACAGGACAGAGACAATGGGTGGTGATGCCAAATCAGCTAGAGGCACTGGCAGACACTGCTGGGTGGAAGTCCAACTAGCAATGCCTTATGAGCCACCTTAAGGATTAGGACTTTGTCTTAAGGGACATGGGTCAGTGGTGACAGGCTCTAATGAGGGGCTTGGATCTACCTGGCAAGAGAAGCTCACCAAGAGTTCTGAGGTCTTTGTGGAACTGGGGCACACCTGCCTCCACTCTTCAGGGAGGGGTTGGTGGACCATCGTGTCTCTCTTTTCATTTCAACTTTCATCAACTTTGTATCAACTGAAAGGCAGGGTCCCCAGTCATATGAATGGGTTGACTTTGGGTCTAACAGCAAGGACATTTTTTAAAATGGGGGAGAACCAACATAAAAAAATCCAGATCATTAACTGTGTTGCCTGCAATGGGAGTACTGACTTCGTAAAAATAAAGACGTGTAAAAATAAAGACGTGAAGCTACACCACGAGCATCAACCCACTGCAACATAGTGTTTGAAATGACTGGATTCTTCACCCTCTATGTACCTGGAGAGTGGGGCTGCCCAAGGTCAGTGCTGACCATGACACCAGCAGACCGTGTGCCTGGCCCCAAGGAAGAAGTCTCCCCGTTCAGATGGCGACTGCTTCAGGACCGAACAACAAAGAAGGAGTTCCATGAGATGATATGGAAGGAGGAAGAGGGAGCTGGTACAGAGTGGGGCTTCTTTATTTCATTTTGTTTTAATCAGGCTTTCATTAGATGTTCTGAAGAGGCTGTGATTTCGATTTAATCTATTTTTATTGAACTACAATTTACATATGATAGAATTCATTTTTTTTAGGTGCACAGTTCTCCAAATTTTGACATGCAATTACAGTTGAGTGACTGCCACCCTAATCAAGGCAGGGATTGTTTCCCTCACCACCTACTTCCCTCTTCATGGCTGTGATTTGCAGCTTGAGGAGGGGGCCACAGGTGCCATGGGGAGGACATGTGGGGGTGCAGAATTGTGGGTGGTGTAATCCCCAAATCCAGGGAGGCCACTCGATGATACCATTTTCTAAGCCCCTCTCCCCAGACTGGGAAAGCTCAGTCAATTTACTGAGGAAACTGGTGCCCTCTTGACCTCCCGAATTTAAAAAGAAGCATCCTAAACTCCAGAAACCACCTGGACAAACTAGGGGTTTGAGTATGTCCCTGGGAAAGTTGCTAATTTTATAATGACCTTGTACTCCTTTACTCTGAGCACTGGAGAGAAAGTATGGCCCCTACTCCAAGCCCCCTTTCCAGCCAGACAGAGCAGAGTATTCCTCAAGACTCAGCCCCATCAGAAAACCATCATTTCCATTTATTCCAGGCCTGTAGATAGCTTGTCATTGAGTTTGTGCAGCTTTCTTCATTTTAGCTTCATGTTTATTATGGCCATATTTTGTGCTCTGGAGAGTCACAAATTAAACAGAGAAACTGGGACCTGTCCCAAGCCCTTCTCCGACTTCCCTTTCTCCTGGTTTCACTACTGGATTTCTGCAGTGCCACCTCTTAGAGGAGGGCAAAAATGTTTGAAGAAAGATGGGAGTCAAATCCCAGCAAAGAATCATCATAAAGGGTGCTTTGGATTTGAGTTATATCATCATTTAAAAACAAATGAAAAGGTGTGCTCTTATTATGAGGGTGATGAGGCACACGCCTTGGCGTATCCAAAGAGCTTGTGGAAGGTGGGGGCCCCGTTCTCAAGGGAATTAAATTGAAGTAAGGCAGGAGATGGAAGGAAGAGGGAAGGCATTAGGAAAACTGCTGAACAAAGGTTTGCCCACCTCCAACAGAGGAGTGAGTTAGCAGATGGAGTGGCCCCAGAGAGAAGGCAGCAGGAAGACGGGAGTAGGGCAGGAGCAGGGCCATGCTGCCACTCACGGTATGTGCAGAAGAGAAGTGGTTTTGTCTCAGAATAATATTGGTTTAGAATTTCCTATTTTAACAGAAGGTTTCCTTCAGTCAGGGATCCAGGGAAATACCTGACTGTGGCCTGGTGGCATTAATTGTCACGGACCCCAGCTCTGAATCTGTGCTTTGCACTGGGACCTTCTGCTGTCTGCTCGCCTCTCAAGTGGGGGTGGCTTTGAGCTTTCCCATCCCCAGGGTTCTTTTGTCTTTGGAAATTACACTTTCAAAACACCCCAAAAAGGATTTTGATTCTCTTAGAATCTGATGTTAAAACAATATTTAGTTTCTCTTGTGAGAGGAAATCGGTTGTTTGCCTACATCCAAATCTGCTGACCAGAAAAAGGGGGAAGGACCCACTCAAAACAGAAAGAGATAGTGCTGAACCCAGGACATTAATTCTGGAAAAGAAAGAAAGTACGAGCTGGGTGTTGCTTGGATTATCTTATGAAGAAATGCTGGCGAGGTCAGAGGGGGTGTGTTTTGGGTACCCCCCACCGAGCCACAACCAGGATGACAATGTGGTTTTATGTATTCTTTGCAATCTCAGTTTTCCTTGAATAGAAGATACGATAATGAATCTCATTCAAGGCAAAAACATCAGGAGCCTCCAAAGTGAGAAGTTGGGGATCTTCTGTCCTCAGCCCCATCCAAAACCACAATGTCGCATGCAGGAGCCTCCCCACCTCTGGAGGGGAGGCCGGACCCTGCCCGGGCAGGAGCCATGTTTCACTCTCTCCTTTGGGCCCTGAGAAAGTGAGAAGGGCACTTCGGGACATGATCTCCCCTTCTTTGTGGCCTCCCTGGGAGAACAGGGAGGGGGGTCTCTGCACCTCTGTATTTGGATAGGTCCGGTGAGCAGGGGGAATAGCCAGCGCATTGGAAGCTGGGTTTTACCACCACGGAGAACTGAGGGGTCACTCCTCCCCCTGCACAAACAGCTCCTCCCTTAGGGGGTGATGGATGCCTCCATTTCCCTCCCCACCCCGCTTTACAGCCTTAGAGGGATTATTACGTGTACCCATGATGACATGACCACCAGGGGGCAGGCTGGAGGCAAATGCAGGTGTGTATCAGGTCCCCTAGTCTATGCTAGCTAGTCTCCACTTGGCTGTAATCTTCCCAATTTCAGTACATAAATCTAATCCCAGCACACTCTTATCAAAATTCCTTGCGTGGCCCACTTGCACCTAGGACATTTTTCAACGTCCTTCTCTCAAAGTCTTTCTTTCAGTGTCTTTGAGCTAGCTTATAACCCCCCACCCTGTCTTTATCTCTGTTTCCACCTCTTCAGCCTCACCTTGCATCCCCCTCGCCGACTCACTAAGCTCCATCCCCTCCACCAGGACTCTTCTCAGCGCCAGCACAGGGCCTTTGCACGTGCTGTGCTGTCCCTTCCACCTGGACTGCTCCCCTTCTCTGTATGGGACTAGCCCCTACTCCCCCCTCAGGTCGGGGTGTCCAGGAAGCCCTCTCCAGTCCTCCGATCTAAAACCTGTCCCCCTGCCTTCTCAGAGTGTGCTGTGCTTTTCCTCTGTGGCACTTACCACGGTTTTCAAGTTAAGTATCATTTGGGGGTGATCATGCGCTTCATGTCTGTCTCTCCGACCAGAGTGTAGCTTCACAGGGCAGGGCCTTGTCACTATGCCTATCACTGTGACAGGCACAGAGTAAGTACTCAGTAAATATCTGCTGAACTAATCCAAGAAAAGGGGTAAGGACTGGGGAAAATAACAGTCATTTCACTTAGGGAATCAAATTCTGGCTTATCTAGAAGTACCGCCTTAGCCTTCTTGCCCAGCCCCTTAGTGCTGTGAAATGTCCCAGAGGGCAAACATGCCCTGGGACTCTCCCTTGGTCCTGGATGTCCTATGATGTGAACAGAAAGCAGAGACCACACAGGTTGACCCATGGCCCTAGTTTCATAAGGTCTATCCTCATTTTAAGTGCTGGGGGATAGTTCATAGCTAACTGATTTGTTTATGTGGTTCTGGTACCTTTCTCAAGAGAGGAGCTATGGCTACGTAGTTGTTTTGAGAATCTCGAGTTCAGATGAGGCCTGTAAACAGAGCCTCTGGTTTCCCCAAACTCCCACACAGCAGGAAGTGAGGACAGGGAAGCTCTGGACCCCACCAAACTAGCGTTCTGTGTTCCAAGAGCCCCACTAGGGGTTTTTGCCTCTGGAGTTTGAAAGTGTGTTTTGTTCTTCCTGTGCTTCTTAAGAAAACACCTCTCCCTGGAAGATAAAATCCTGAAGCAATGAGCCGGCAAGTCAATTTGACAGCTGCTGGGAGGAGACCCTTTTGAAAAATGGAAGGCCGGGTAAATGGCTTGTAAAATATCGCCGTCTCCTCTGGCCTCCCAGCACCGTTTGTCTGCACCTGTTTTGCCCCTGTTCATGGAGTTCTTCCTTCGTATAGACTTGCAGCTCTTAGTGGGGACATTGCCCCGCTCGTTATCTCCGCAGGGCCTGTGCATAGTAGCTGCCCCTCGCCACTAAAGCTGTCAGCATCATCTGCAATGGGTGTTGAAATCTTCAACTGTGTCTTCACAACAATAACTACTAGGGTTAAAACAGAAATTCAGCATTATCCAGACATACAAAAAATATTTGACTATTTGTCTGAACTATAATTTCTTCTAATTTCTGCTTTATGAAAACTTTCAGGGCCTGCATGTTAGCATTCAGCTTGCTCTACCACCCCAGAAAAGGGAGCCCCCCAAAATTTGTATATTGAAAAGGCAGCATTTTTACTCTCCAACAGAGATGAGAATGATTTAATACTGAATGAGATCTTTAGAAACCATAACTTGAATTTGAGCCACAGACTGAGACCCTTCACGACTACTTTGAGGTTGGATAACTCATAGAGCAGATAATGTCAAACCATACACAGGATAACAGCTGGGATTCTAGAGATGCCCCAGGAAGGACTGTTTATTTAATTCATCCCAACGAATGATCCAATAATGTATTTTAAAACACAGAGACACAAGTCCTCCTGTATGAAGTTGTTATGGTTACAGAAGGAAAAAATAAATATTTGTGCACACAGAGATAACAAGAAATCTTTCTACAGTGAAAATAATCTCCTCCGGAGAGATCTTTGAAAGTCAGAGATGGTGCCATCCCCAGATGGCACAAGTTGGCGGCAGAGCAGCCTTTAACGCATCTCCTGGCATTTGCATGGTTTGTGAGCCCCATTTAATGTCATTAAATGAGGGACCTGGGGAGGAAAGGCAAACCGACACACAACCCAAGAACATACTGAAATTTGTTTATTTCGTACAAGTGACATCATAAGCAAGGGTTTTGCCTGTGTTCTAGTTTATCTCCAATAAATAAATAACTATGTACAAATATGTTGAGTTTACAAAATAATAGAGGAAAACCTTTGCCTTACAAAAGATACATTTATATGATACATTTTTTCCATACACTGAAGTATAATTTCATGCCTAGCTTAGTTGAACCAAAGATATTCTGGACCTTGTGTAGCAGTGTACTTTCTTTTCTACCAGAAAGCAAAGCTGTACAGTGAAAATTCCTCAGTTTCTTAAAAATAAAGGGCCTGCCTTGGCCTGCTACTTATTACTGATTCATATTTAATGTATTCCAGAAAATTGGAAGCAGTCCGGAACAGTTGTCCTCAAATTACTGGGCAGACAAGACCCCTGCAGATCTTGTTAAAATATAGATTCTCATGAATTAGGTGGGGTGGACCTTAGCATCCTGCATTTCTAACCAGTTCTCCTGGGCAGCTCCCAATTCTTATTTAGGGACCACATTCCAATTGCGGGGCTTGAAGGCCACTCTGAAATGGGAGAAATTCTCCAAGGACCTGATTAAGGTGGCCCTAATGGGGCCTCCTCCAGGCTGCATTCCCCAGCTCCCAATTCCACAAAACCAGTAAAGCTGGTTTTATTTTGGTCTACAAAGTGACAAGAACAGTGCAAGTCAACGGATAATCGGATAATCGGCATGAATCACCCAGCTCAAATGTTCTTAAACTGTCTCCTAGGAGGTGTTTCTCCCTTATCTCAATCTAGAGCAACCATCTGAACATTTTCAACACTGTCAAAAATAAGGAATAATAATAATAAAAAAGGAAACTTCATAAGAAGCTTAACTATTGCTATTTTTCAGTCCAAATCAAAACAACAACAACAACACAACAACAACAAAACTCAGGCTCACTGTTTATAAAATAAAAATAAAAAACTCCTTGGGTTTAATTTCTGTGATAGCACGGTAACATTAATTTAATTAATACCTTTTACATCTTAACCTTTCTTAAAATTATTTTGCTCTAGCAACCTGAAATTGCAGGATAAGTCAGCAGATCTGGTGAAAGAGCAAATGATCAACTACTTTCATTTTTAGTGTTTTTGTTTATGTTTCACACAGAAGTTCTGCCTGGGCAGACAGCTAAGAGGAAAAGAAGTAGGCCAGGCACAGGTTAAGTGTCTTAGGTGAGTGGGTACAGTTCCTGGGAGGAGAAAACTGGGAGGAATGAGGGAAGAAATGGGGCTTGCTTCATAAATTTTAGAGAGCTGGGGGGAGAAATTCACCAAGGTAATTTAACAGCCACAGGACAAGTGGGAGTGTGTGTATCTCTACAGAGGGGGAGGGGGAGTGTGCATAAAGTGGGGAAAAATGGGGAGGGGGAGCAAAGGAAAAAATCCCTAAATACTTAAAAAAATAAATATCTTGGTCATCACTAGCCCACTGGGTCGAGGTCTGCCCAAAAGGCTGCCTACAAAAAAACGCTCACCCTCCTGCGTCCTGTGATGAGGACGGGTACACTACGCAGTCTGTGTCTTCACTGTAAAATCGCCATTTCTGCCCCGTTGTCCGGTGACGTCCTGGAAGAGCCTGGGCTTCTCAACCCCCTTCCAAACACCTCCTCCCCAGCGAGGCATGGAAATCAGCGAAAACAGCTTGGGGAGGATGGAGGAGGGTCTTCTCCAGCTCTAACGCCATCTAAAGTGCTTTTGGGTAGACAGGGAGTAAAGCTGGGGCCCGGCGGGCACAGGAAGGAGGGAAAGGCCACATCAATGCCGGCTGCGGGAGGGAGGGGACCCCTCAGAGTCTCTGTGGCGTCCGCTCGGTCCGCACATGCTGCAACACCATCTCTTTGGCGGGGGCGGCAGACTTGCACTCCATCTTGGCTCGCCCGGTGCCCTGCTTCTTGCGCAGGTGACACAGGAGTGCCAAAAGCGCCACCACCAGGGACAGGCTCGCGATGGAGATGCCCATGAGCACACCTGAATGCATCTGCCCCGCCGACGGGGGACCTGAGGTGGAGCTGGGCGTCGAGCTGGGCGTCGGGCTAGCGGGGGGCTCCCCAGAGCCACCGCCTTCTTCACCACTCACCTTGCCCGGGTCGCAGTTGGTGCTAACCTGACCAGCCAGGGCAGAGTCGGGCCCACAAATACACTCGTAGCCGCCAGGAAGATTGCGGCACTCACCGGAGCAGTAGTCATTGTCGCACTCGTCGATGTCCGTGCACATGAAACCCTCATCCAGGATGTAGCCGTCGGGGCACCTGCAGCTAGCCGGGGTGTTGGGGTCGCAGTCGGCCGGACATGCAGTCTGGTTGCAGAACATCTGGCACCTGTGAGGCTCCTGTGGCTTGGGCACGAATCCCTCGGCGCAGACGCAGCTGTAGTTAGTCTGGCCCACGGGCTGGCACTGGTACTCGCAGTTAGCTCCGAAGCATGGGTCCACGGGCTCCACGCACTCGCCGTCCACCAATTCGTAGCCGGGATAGCAGTGGCATTCAAAGCCACCCTGCGTGTTGACACAACGCTGAGGGCACGGACTGTCGTCCAGCAAACAGTCGTCCACGTCCTCGCACCGGTGATGGTCGGCCGCCAGCTGGTAGCCGGTCTCACACATGCATGAGTAGGAGCCTGGCACGTCTGGGTTGCGGAAGCACAAGTGCTCACAGAGGTCGTCACAAGACTGCTCAGCAGGTGCGGCGCAGGAGCGCCCGTCGGCCTGCAGGGCGGCGTCAGCTGGGCAGAGGCAGCGGGGCGCCCCTGCGATCCCATTGCACGCGTGCTCGCAGCCGCCGTTCTCCACGCTGCAGTGCCAGGCACCTGGCGCCTCCCGGCCCCAGCGCGCCTCGGCAGCTCCGGGCGACGCAGCGCACATCAGCTCCAAGCCAAGGGGCGCCACCGCGGCGGAGCTGCCCACCGGCAGCGCCTGGAAGTCCGCGCCGCGGGCCGCGAACGGGGTGCTGTAGGTAATCGAGACGTTGGCAGCCACCAGGGCGCCGAGCTCCACCGCCAGGGGCCTGCAGGAAGCTGGGAAGTGGAACTCGCAGAGGAAGCCATCGGCCTCGGCTTCGCACTGCTGCTCCTCCCAGGCCGGCTCGCTGGGTGCCGGGGCCCCAGCAGCGGAGACAGTGACGCACAGCGGACCGCAGAGGGGCGCCCCATAGCGGTCGAGCCGCGCCCACCTGCTGTAGCTGGTGCCATTGTCCCCCGTTACCCACTGGAAGCCGCGCAGGACCCCGAGATGCCCGGGGTCGCTGCAGCCGGGTGGGAGCTGCAGGCCGATCCAGAGGCGCGGGCCATCAGCGCCGTCGCCACTCAGCAGCAAGGAGATGACTTCGGCAGCCACTGTGGAGCGCACGGTCATCAGGTGGCCCTGGAGGCGCTCGCAGATCTGGCTAGCAGCGAGGAAGGTCGCAGGACGCCGGAAAAGCGCGAAGCAGTCGTGCTCGACGCACTGGCTGCCATGGGGTTGCGGTTCTGCGGGTGTTGGGAGCCCCAGGCCGGCTGGGGCCAGCAAGCCGAGGAGCAAGACCCCAAGCATGTTGCCCAGGTGCGCCGGGTGCAGGCGCCGGGGAAAGCACGGGCGCTGCGACAGGGCCCGGCCGGAGCAGAGGGGCACAGGATGCCGCTGGTGACAGTCGCTTGTGTCCATCCCAGCCCAGACGCCTGTGGCCATGGCGCGCGGCCCCAGCGAGGCAGCCTCTGACATGCCGTTCGGCCGGGGCTCGAGTTTATAAGTGCGCGGCCCTCCCTCCCTGGACGTTCGGGAAAAGGAAGGAAGTGCCTGGTGGGAAGGGCCGATGCCGCATTCTCGGATTACTGGGTTCTCCGGACGCCATGCGCCCGCCCTCGAGCCTGGGATCACCTCGCGGGGATGAGTAAACCCAGCCGGGCACGGGGAGGTTCCCGGGCGGGGCCGGCAGTCTCAGGCGCCACGGAAGACAGCACCCTCATAGCAAGGCGACAGTCCCCGCCCCCACCATTCCGGACCCCACTGGTGCAGCCCCTCCTTAATCTCTTAGTCTTTTCCCGCCCCTCCCCCCGTCCCCACCATAAATGTTACCACCGATTTTCAAGGAAAGCCTGGATTGCAGAGCCCTGGGAACTGGAGACCCGGGAGAAGAGAAGAGGGCTTTGAATGGGACGTGGGGGAGATAGTGCACAGCACTCTGGGAGGAGGAGCTCCGCACAAACAGGACTTTGGGAGGGGCTGCCTAGTACGTGGACTTCCACAAAGACAGGTGGGTCCCCGCCTGGAGCCAGGGCACCTGGCTCAGGAGACCAGGGGAGCGCTTGTCCCCGGAGGACAGTGGGTGTGACCGGCGCGACGGTCAAAGCCAAGAGGACTAGCCTGACACCAGCGCCCCTCCTCCCTGTGGCTGGCTATGGACCTGTGAGTTCCTGGGCGAGCACTGCCAAAGCCAGACCCCATGTCGTCGCGTGGGAAATTCGCAAGGGGCTCTGAGCTCTTCTCACCCTTAAGAAGCCGTGGCAGGTGAATTGCTGCGCAGGCCCGTAGGGGTGGGCGTGTGGGGGAGCGCTTCAGCCTGGTCTGTTGTCTAGGTCACAGGGGGACACCCCCAACGGAGTTCACAGGCAGCCCCCGCGAGGAGGCGCTGCAAGCTCCAAGTGGATCCCACCAAAGTCTGTTAAGGGACCAAGGTCTGTCCAGAGGCCGAATTGATACAGAGGTGCATATAAATGCCACTTATTCAACAAAGGACATTGAAGAGGAACTGTCCTGTGGATGGCAGGGTGGGGAGAGCTGGGAGGAGGAGATGGGAATCTGTCACTTTCGACCTTATCCGTTTGTTCACTTACCAAGAATGCAGAGGGGTGGGTCCAAAACCTAACCCGGAGAGGCAAACTTTGTTTAAAAACACCCTTTGCGGTCGTCCTCTGCGGGCGCTCACAGCCAAGCACCGGGAGGCGGCGCTGTTGAGCTCTAAATAAAGCCAAAGAAGCTGGAGAACTTGGGCTGAAAAGGGTTAAGAGTGTGGGGAACGCAGAGACCTAGTCCGAGGGTAGGAAACTCTGCTCCACAGAAGCTGCACGTGGATTCCAGGGCTTACACCTCTTGCCTCCCTGGTCCAGTAGAGCCCAAACTTTAAAGGAGAACAGGAGAGTGTGGCGTCCTCTAGTGTGAAAGACAAGCACCAGTGGGCTGGACTGAACTGGACTGACCCACAGTGTCCAGGGGGGTGGGCGTGGACACTCCGAAAGGGAAAGGGGGCTGGTAGGACTGTCCCTACCTACACGCCCCCACGCCAGGGGGCGGAGAGTCACATCTGGGACCCGCAGAGCTCAGCTCATGGGTGAGAAAGCTGCCCCAGCTCCCTTGACCCTGAGGTCTGGAGCTCCTTGGAATGGACCCAGCTGCATCTCCCCAACGCGGACCCTCTGGGAGGAGGAAGAGAAGAGAACCAGACTGCAAAGTCGGGCTGTCCCGAATGGGAGCAGGGCAGCCGCTGGCTGCCTAGGCTGAGTCAGGGTCATGACTCCGCACACAGCCTGCCCACACCGGCCTCCAAAGCAGGGACGCCTGGGGTGCGGCCGTGGGAGTGGAGAGGCTTCCGATATGGGCAGGAATCCCTTTGGAGCACTACTAAAAGGTTCGGAAAGTGGGAAAAATTCCCAGGTGGATGAGACGAGAGGGGACTGGACCAGCTACTCATCTGCAGAGCCCAGTGCAAAGTAAAAATGTGGAGTCCCTTGTTCAGTTACTAAGGATTTCAACCCTGTAACAACAGCAAAGCAGGAAACAAGGGGTGGGGCCCTTTTAATAGGAGGGGCCTCTGGGCAGGGCCCTTCTGAGCCTGCCTCCCCTAAAAGGGGCCGAGAATCATTTAAGGATCCGGAGTTGCCCCACACCAGGTTTGTTGGACTCTTGGATGGATTCTAGCTGATTCAGCACCACCATCTTTGGTTGGGCATCCTAGTCAGGTCTCCTTGAACCCATTACTGATTCTTGCAAAAAAAAAAGAAAAAAAAAAAAAAAAGGAAAGTGTGAGAACAGCCCTGGTAACCGAGTCCACTGAAAACCCAATGATGGCTTTGAAACTTGGCCCAACTCTATATGAGGAAGTATTGGATGTTTCTTATTTTAAAAAAAACTAGAGGAATGACAAAAGGAAGTAGAGCATTGTCCCATGGGAGGAGCCGCTGTCTCAGAGCCACCCTACAGAAGAATGGGTGGCCATGATCCATTTGGCTTTCTTACCCCCTCCCCCCCAACCAGGGCTTTACCCCTGGCCCACAGCACACATCACCTTTGCCTCCCAGGCTTGCTCTCTGCCAATTCATTTTCTTCTCCAGCCAGCACTTTGGAGACTATTTTGCATGTTTTAAACTGCCTCCGATAACTGAAGGTCCCCAGGCCTCTGTTCAAGCCCCATGCCGTCTTTGTTTCTGGATCTCCTGTGTACCCAGGACAGGACACTCCCTCTGTCTCTATGTGAATGACATATCCACCTCCCTCTTCTTGGCCCAGACCCTGATCCTGTCAGCCTCATTGTGGACCACCAGCCAAGACTTGCTTTACTGCTGAAACAGTCACCTCGAAGAACACCCATCATGTCCTAAATACTGATGCCAAAAACTTGTTTTCAGTCGTCCTTCTAGATGTCATGTGTCATTTACACTCCCAACGCCTCGTCATTCTCAAGGCTCTTCCCCCAGTGACTTTTGAGACACATGTCCTCCTTCCTCTCCCCTCCTATGGGCCTTGGGTGACCCCTCGGGCCCTCCCACTCGACCCACCAGGGTGGCTGGTTCCCAAGGCTCTGCTTGTGATCTTCACCATCTTTTCACAACCCACCTTTGTTGAACTCAGTAATCCCCCTCACAATGATATCGATGTCAGAGGAGACTGGTGAATGGATGTCCTAGAAAGGGCCCCCAACCCAGTCTTTCCCTGAATCAATGGTTGATCCAACCAGGTTTGAAACTATGCATTTGTCTTTGATTTTCTGTCCTCCATCATCCTCTGCCTCAGATTTCACTGGTTTTTCTGTCTTGTCCTTCTTTCTCATCACTGCTCCTGCCTTATCAATTTTTGTGGAGTTAGGTCCCCAACTCTCTTCCTTGCTTTTCTCTCCAGCACTTTACATCTGCTGATGCCACCTGGATCCTCACACCCCTTCTGTGCTGCCCACCACCTGCTGGGGGAAGCCCAAGCTCCTTTCCACTCCCCTCCCCCATGCTCATGGTTGTGCCTCTTCTCTGTGGTGACAGATGAGGACATATGCACTCAAGGGGCTGCACTGGAATTTAGACCAAGAGCCTGTACACCTTCTCCCTCACAGGAGTTCAGTGACCAGTGTCCTGTAGTCCCCTTGCATGCCGAAACATCCCAGCAAGAGAGGTTCCTGGTCACTCCCAGAGAAATGCCCCATCCCATCTCACCTCCATTCTGTGGCTCATTATCTCTTTCTCTTCCAGGAACGTGCTTTTGTTAGCCCCCATCACCACCTACTGAAATCTCTCCTTTCTTTTAAGTCCCAGTTGACAAGCTGTCCCATCAGCAAGTGTTTCTGAGTAACCAAACCAGAACTGATCTCTCTATGGACTTCTATTGGCAGGACTTTCTCTCAGCTGAGACAATTGTCTTGGTCTTCAGTACTTATCACTCCTTCCCTGCTTTGTAAGTAATCACGTGCATGCCACACTCTTTCTACACTTACAATCTAGCTTCCCCTGAGTGGAGCATAGTTCTTATACAGCTTTGTATCCCCGTACAACTAACAGCATGCTTTGTCTTAGACAGTGCCAGGACTTATTTGAGCACGTGTTGTGAATGTTTCTTTGTGCCCTCTCCTGGGGGATTTTCTCATTTAACCGCCAGCAAAGACAAGGACAGCGGACCTCATAGTCCCAGGGTTAATTAAGAGTGTAGGCTTTGGAGTCAACTTGATTGGATTTGAGTCCCAGCTCCATCATTTACAAGTTTTTTGTTTGTTTGAAGATGTGTCATGTAACCCAGACTCTCTGTGCCTCAGTTTCCTCCACTGTGTAATAGGACTCATAACAGTCCCTTCTTGAAAGTATTATGATGAGAATTAAATGGTTTATGCACGTAAAGCATTTAGAACTGTTGAGCCACAGTCAACTCTCAACAAATTTTAGCAGAAAAGGAAACACTCAGAGTCCCTAGAATTTGGATTTAGCCACTGATTGTATTCAGCATCCAGCATTGTTCCTTGTCCGCGGTAGAGACTCACTAAATGTTTGTTGGATTAAACTAAGTCCAGCTAAGCATTTTTTACTACTAATAACAATAAGCAATTGTGAAAAAAGTCAAAGACCAAAGGAGGCAAGGGGAAGGAATCGCAGATTGCAAATATCCAGAAAAACATGTCCCGTCTCAGGCTTCCAGTCTATCCTGGAGACATATATTGTTACTTTTTTCATTTCCCCAGATGTGGACACTGAAGGCCAGAAACAGTAAGTGACTCTCCAAAGTCACACAGCTAGTAAGGGGGGAAGCTAAGATTCACCTAACAGCACATGTTAGGATGAAAGAAATATAACATGGAGTATGTCTGAGCACCAATTTTGCCACATATCAGTTAATTTGGTTAAGTTACTAAAATCTCTGGCTTTCTCTCCTCAAACCTGGATGTAATATCTAATTTACAGGATTATTGTAAAAATTAAACATAAATTTTATGTGCAGTAAGTAACTATTACCTTTCTTGGAACAGAGTAGCGATTCAACAAGTACAGTTGCTACTACTGGTTAAAAAAAAGCTTTATCAAAGGCTCCTATGTTCACTCGTATCCTTCCGGGAAGTCTGGCTTTTTAGATGGGAGTTTCTGTTTGATGTCTGTGGAGAAGGCTGGACCAACTACCTGGGCAGTGAACAGACTTCCATTTTTATTGAAAGCAAACGTGTGTGAATGTTGTTAAAACAGAGATGAAGAGGAGTCCACAAACAGAAGAGGGCCCCAGTGACATTGTGCTGACCCCATATATACCTGAGCCATATATACAAGACATAGCAATACTCAAACGCCAACGTAAAAATGAAGTCTCTGTTGCTATGCAGCAATATAAATTCAAGGGTGAAAAAATAAATGCCTGTTGAGCAAAAGTTTTCCAGCAAACAACTGCATGCCAATATAGCATAACAAATATTTTACTAAACTTTGGTTCTTACCCAAGCTTTCTTCAAGAAACGAAGTTAAAAATGGACAATCCTTTATTGGTCTATTCTTTGTAAAAGAAAATATGTTACATCTACCAAAAATCCTACAGCTAGGATCACACTTGATGGTGAAACAATGGTAGCTTTCCCCCTAAGATCAGGAACAAAACAAGAATATGTGCTCTTTCTAGTTCTAATCAATATTTTACTGGAGAGTCTAGCCAAAGCAGTTAGGCATGAAAAGGAAATTTAAAAATCCAGGTTGGAAAGGAATAAATAAAACTCTATTTGTAGATTATATTATCATGTTTATATATTGAAAATCCTAAGGAATACATTTAAAAACTATAAGAACTAATAAATTAGTTCAGCTGATGCAGGCTATAAGAGCAATATGCAAAAATCCATTGTATTTCTATGCAGTAACAAATCCACAAAATGAAAATTAAGTTAAGAAAATAATTCCATTTATAACAACATCAAAAATAATAAAATACTTGGGAATAAATTTATCAAAAGAAGTACAAAACAAAGTATATACTCTGAAAACTACAAAACCTTGTCGAAGGAAATTTCAAAAACCTAAATAAATGGGAAGACATTCTATGTTCATGGATTGGAACACTTAATGTGGCTAAAGTGGCAATACTCCCCAAATTGATGTACAGTTCAATGCAATCCCCATTAAAATATCAACTGATTTCCTTGCAGAAATTTACACATTGATCCTAGAATTCACATGCAAGTTCAAGGGACTCCAAAAAGTGATAACAATCTTGGAAAAGAAGAACAAAGTTGGAAGACTCATACTTCCTGATTTCAAAACTTACTACAAAGGTACACTAATCAAAACAATATAGTACTGGGAAAAAGATAGATATAAATCAATGGAATAGATTTGAGAATCTAAGAATAGCCCTCATATTTATAGTCAATTGATTTCCACAAGGGTGCCAAGACAATTGAAAGAATAGTCTCTTCAACAAATGATGCTGGGACAGCTGGATATCTACGTGAAGTAGAATGGCCTTTAGCTCACATTTTATATATATATATATAAACTCTGAATCCGTTTTTCATCACACGTAACAATACTGTGTAGAAATGGTTTGCCTTTATGTTCTGACAGCAACGAAAGGAAAGCTTTGAGACTATTTCTCTTCTGACACTCATTTATTCATGTGGAACCCATCTATCCAGCTTCTTTACCTTTCTTATTTGTTTCAAATGGCCCAATATTGTTGAAATAGTAACGTCAAACCTTGCTGCTAATTCACACGTAGGTTGAGATGGATTTGCTTCCGCTACACCTTTCAGCTCATCACTATCCATGTTGGTCTCAGATTGTCCACGTGGCTCATTTTCAAGATTAAAATTACCAGAATGGAACTTCTCAAACCATTGACGTATTGTGGATTCATTAGCTACATCCTTCCCAAACACTTTGTTGGTATTTCAAGCTGTCTGCACTGCTTTGGTTCCACGATGGAATTCATATTGGAAAATAACACAGATTTTTAACTTGTCCATGATTTCACAAAAATTACTTTAAAAAAAATTTGAAAGATAATCACAAGCCAAACCATGTGTTGGAAAGACTGAGGCTGTACCTTCACAATAAAAATAAAACAAGAAGTGTCAAAGTGAAATGTCAGAGATATCGACTGTCAAACTTAATACTTAAGGAAATTGGACATTTCACATTTAATAACCTAATCTTTGTTTTTTATTGAAAATACAATGCATATTTGAAAGGAATGCTCTCACACTCAGAAACACTGTCCTTGAAGACAAAGTCCTCATAAGGGAGCCAAGAAATCCAAAAGTGTTGCTTGAAAATGTCAAATATACCCTGACATGTTTCCTGTGGGATAAGTTCATGGCTCAAATGCATGCAGACAACAGGGTGACAAGTGAACATGTGTAGAGAACATAACTTGCTCACTTAGGAGAATAAGAGAAGGGGAGCTATATATTTTAACATTATTTCACAAAAGTATATTTTAATATGTTTGTAAATGTATTAAATGTGAGAAATTCAGCAATGAAAATATCCATCATAAAACTAACTGCACATATTGAGTGCTTGCTTTTAATCTTTTCTGAAAATTAGCTGAACATTTGTTCACATAATAAATGTATTTAATGGATTATAACTGATATATCCACTGGATGGAAGGCAATGGAAACAGATACGCCTAATTTAGGAAAAAAACTGCATGTAATATAGGTGATATATATGTGTATAAAATTATCTGTGGGTTGAAGCATAACAAATAACTTTTACTTCTGTATTTTCTATATTTTCTACAAGAAGCATGTATTTCATGATAAGTAAAAGGCTCCTTTATAAAAAAGATAAAGTTTTTTTTTTTTTTGACAATTGAAAACTAGTGAATTCAAAGTAATTTGGTTAGTAATACACAATCTCATTTTTGCAGTCTCATGCAAAACAGAAACTATTTTGGTTTCCTCTTAGCTCACTGATTTTCAAGCATTTAATAAAAGGGTTTTGATTAGTTTCATGAGTGAACTACTCCTGTGAACTTGGGAAGATCTGGGTCTTTGTACCCTCTGAGGTCAGTGACATTGTTTCCCCATACATACATTTCACAAGTGGACCGATTTTTTCACATGGATTCAGCCGGGCCAGGTAGTAGAGACCTGTCTCAACTCAACTCCATATCACTACCAATGTACTATTAGGTTGCTAAATCTTTCAGCTTTTTGGTTCGAGTTATGGAAGGCAAGACAGTAAGAGTACCCATTAAGACCCAGATATCCAGAAGAATGCTGTGGATGTCCTAGAGCAGAGTTGGCACATTTTTTCTGTAAAGTGCCAGGGAGTAAATATTTCAGCGGCAGGCGCTTTGGTCTCCTCTGGCCTCTGCCTTTGTCCTGTTGAAAAGAGCAGTCTTGGCAGAGCCCTGCACAGCTGGGTATCTACCACTGCATAATAATTCTCCCCAAAACTTAGTGATAGGAACACTCAACATTTGAAACTCCATTATCTAGCCAAATTGTTACTGAATAAATTTGAAAGAAATTCTTTCTTTCAGATGCTTGTGCAGGTGGACGAGTTAATCGATATTTGGCTCAATCAGTACTGAAAACTGCAGACCAGCTATGCAGACTGCTGGTGGCTGAGAACAAGCCTGTGGGGTAACTGGCTGGGGACGTCTTAAACCTGGGCAGAAGGGCCCTCTGGGAGTGAAGATGTCACAGAGAGTAGCCACAGGGACGAGGGCTTTACTCTGGAGTCAGGGGTGGCTGATGTTTGAGTTTATTACTCAGAATTCCACATCTCCCTGCAGGCATGTGAGTGACCAAGGCTCCAGCTGGCTCTGTGGGGAGGGGGAGGGAGTGCTTTCCCACTAGGGGAGCCTCAGACACCACTCACCTCCACCCAGAGCCAGCCACCAACCAGGGTCGTGCAAAAGTGGAAGAAAGCACGGGGAAATTCTGGGTCCACACTCGAATTGCTGGGAACGCTTTCCAGATTGAGAGTAATTCTGAAGCCAGACCCCAGAGAGGCACTAGCAAAAGCTCCTCTTTGTAGTTTATTTTCCTTTGAAAGGGACTTTTGGGACATACAGTAAGATGGAGCCTTCCAGAGTCCCTTAAATAGCCCTCTAGAAAAGAAAGGCAGCAGGACACGTTGTCCGTATTCCACGGACAACAAGGAAGGATGCTTCCTCCTTGGAACCAGTAGTCACTTTTCTGCCTCTGACCAGCTGGCCCTGGAGAACCACAGAGCCAACAGCTACAAAGGATAATTTTGGCAGCTTCACCAATGGTGCAAACTTAAAACTCCAGCTGGTTCTACTGTAAGCAGGATAAACACAAACAACTGATAATAAGTAAATTCAGAAGTTGAAACACGCCGCGGAGACACTTTATAACTCTCTATTTTCTTATGGTTGACGCTTTTTCCTCTATTGTCCTGTGCTCTTGAGGGTGGACATCATTTTTGTACTTTATCTTGCCATCTAAGAGCTGTATTTCATCGGGAAATAAGCAGTCTCTGAATCTGGGAAAATAATCATTGAAAACAAAATATTTCGCTTCCTGTTTCCCAGAAAGTGTCTGCTGCTGTTTCCATTTCTGGCCCAGCACTTTTCCAAAGAGTTGAAAATGTCATTCAAATGAGTCAGTCCGCAGGCTCGGTAGAAATGATAAAGATGTGGATATGCTGCCCCAGAATGTTGGTGCATCACTGCCATGAGCAGACTGAGAGGCAGCTAACATTGGAAAGAGGATGTCCCTGCTGCAGCGCAGGCTCAGGAAGAGGAGGGGTCTACAAACCAAGGCAGTCCCCTGCTGCCTTGCCCCTCAACATGTGGTCCCAGACCAATGGCCTCGCTGTGCCGGAAGCTTATTAGGAGTGCAAAATCTCTGACCCCAGGCCACACCTTCTGCATCAGTATCTGCCTGTTGACAAAATCCCAGGGGAGGGATGTTTGCGGATTTGCCGCAGACACATTCCCTTCCAGTGCTTGTGCCTGAGAAAGAGCTGACAAGACAACTCAGTGTCCTCACTGAGAGCATCCAGCACAGTTTCAAAGCTCCCCTCTAGGTGCGTGGAAAAGGAGAGCCAGAGACCACCAGCATCAGCTTTGTATCATCTCCTTTCTGTGATCACCATATAACACTTGGTAACATATCAGAAAGGCAGATTCCTGAGCCCCAACCCAGATCTCCTGAATCAGAAACTCTGGGCTATGGGTCCCGCCATCTGGGTTTTAGCAAGCCCTCTAGTGGATTCTGATGCACAGGTTTGGGAACCACTGGCTCACTGTGTGTGAGGCAGGAGTGGAGTGGCCTCCAAGGCTCTGATCACATCCTCACCACCCCATCTCCTCGTCTCTCCCTCCTGGGCTTTCCACTTTGGACCCTGGCTCCTTCTACTCTTCTTTGGACCCCACAACCAGTTTCTGCCTGCAGGGGCACAGGTACCCCACACCTTATCCTGATGGGGTAGTGGAAATTCAGCTTCGGGCCATGATAAAGGGAATTTGTATAATTTTTTCACAAAGACAGGAAGTGCAGAAGGCATCCATATGAGGCTGAAAGTCATGCCATAGGATGAAAAGGAGGAAGACTGAGGAATTCAAGGTGTTAAAAGTATTAAGAATCCATGGCCCCAACCACAGACTGTGGCCCTCTGGACTCCTTATTAGGGGAGATAATAAATCTCCATTCAGTTCCACCACTAGGATGGGATTGCTGTCACATGCAGCCAAGGCCAGCCTAGTTGGTGCAAACATGTATAAGTCTCAAGTGTGGTTTCCTGGATTGCCTTTTATTTGATCTAAACCCTTTAAACTATGTTTAGTCAAATACCATCATTAAATAGTATCCTCTATAAGTTCATTAGGTCCTACCCCTTAAACCAGAAGTCAACAAACTTTTTCTGTAAAAGAACAGATAATAAATAGTTTAGGCTTTGCAAGCCATTTGGCCTCTGCTGCTATAGCAGGAAAGCAGCCGTAGACCATATGTACATGAATGAATGTGACTGTATTCCAATAAGACTTTGTTTACAGACTTTGAAATTTTTATAATTTTTACATGCCGTGAAATATTTTCTTCTTTTGATTTTGCCAACCATTTAAAAGTGTAAAAAACCATTTTTAGCTCACGGGCCATAGAAAAACTGGCAGTGAGCCAGACTGGGCCTGCAGACCATCATTTTCCAACCCCTGCCTCAAGCACATTAGAAATGAAAAATCCCAGAAGAGGCAAACCTTGCTTATAGAAACTTCCTCTAGTGCAAAGAAGATACGGAGACAGCAGGGCAAAGCCCAACCACTAAGAAGCATTTTATTCAAAAACAAGAGTCAGTTGGGGGTGGAGGGCTCCGTGTCTTGTTTTTGCTCATTATGGATGTTTTTATCACTGCAGTGCAATTCTGGTGGGTGAAAGAGAGGCTGTAGGTTAGGAAGGAAAAGGGGAGAAAGGAGAAGCAAAATACCAGAAGTTGTAGAAGGGAAAGTGAGGATTAAGATGGCCTTTTTTACTTCAAAGGGAGAAATACAGTTCTATTCTTTCAGTTAAAGGGAAGAAAGCTTCCACCTGGCTTCCACACAGAACCACAGATCTCAGAGTGGGCTTGGTGGAGACCACTCCCCATCAGATACTGGAATCCTTCATCCTGTGGCTTCTTCCAATAAGTCCTGAGTCTGTGCTTGACATTCTTCCACGCTCTGAACTCGATAGCTCCCAAAGTAGGAACAACCCATTTCTTCTTTAGTTATGTAACCAGCTCATGAACAAATTTCAATGACTCCTACATGTTTTTAATAGTTCTCTCTCTAAACTAACTACTTGACTTTTTGAGTTTTATTTCCCAGAAATGGTGGATTTTTTGCAAGACAAAGCTGAGATTCTGAAGGCCCCTAGGTAGACTTCCTGATGCCAAGATTCACCATCCCCCACAACCTGCCCCCAGTTCCAATAGCCCCTTGTTAGTTACACCACGACCTGCCCCAAGGCAAGGAGCCCCTCCTTATAAAGCCCATGACCTCCATTAGTCAGAGAGAGGGATTTGAGACAGACACTCCCGACAAGATGTCTGTCGTATTAAAAATTCCTTCTTCTTTGGCAATCCTCATTGTCTCAATAATTGGATCTTTGTGCAAGGAGCAACTACACCTAGGCCAAAACCCTCTTGCATTTTCCACAACTGTTAACCAGTCACTCTGTCTTGCTACAAAAGGTGATTCTGTCCCACGAATTGTTCAGACAAAGTTGGCCAATGGGTGCTGTGGCCACTGTCCTGCAGACATTGTCCTGATTCATGAGTTTTCTATTGCTGCTGTAGCCAATTACTATAAATTAGTAGTTTAAAACAACACAAATGTATTATTGTACAGTTCTGGAAATGAAAAGTCCAAAATCAAGGTGTCAACAAGGCTTCCTTCCTTCTCGAGAATCTAGGGAAGAATTCTTTCTTTACCTTTCTCATAGGTCACCTGTATTTCTTGCCCTAAGGCCCTACCTCCATCTTCAAAGTCAAGAGCAAACTTAATATCTTCTAATCTGTCTCTGACCTCTGCTTCCACTGTTACGTCTTTCTCTAATTCTTCTCCCACAATATCCCATTTTTTTAAGTACGCTGTGATTGTATTGGGCCAACCAGACTTAGGCCCTAGAATCAAAAGACAATAGAAGATTAAGAGAAATAAAGTCCTTTTGCCTGAATGACATAATTGCCCTAACATTTCTGGTATAGCACATGGGCAAATAATATATAATATTATTTGGATTGAATTTTATGAAATCTTAAATGGCTTATAAGTGAAATGAGTTAAAACTATCATCCATCTCTTTCTGAACTGAACTTATTGTTCCCACTTAAGAACAATTGTCCCACTTATTGTTTCTGAGTTTCATAAAATTTCTTACATCTCACTCTGAAAACTGTTGTACTGTCTGCTGATTCCTGGGGTGGAGTGATTGACGACATAATCGATCCTCTTCATCCAGAATTTCTTGGCCAGTTGTATTTCTGGTACCCCTCTGACCACAGTAGAGCATCTGTTCTCTGTCATTTAAATAAAACTCATCTGGATTTAGCAGCAAGAACTGTAAGAACTCTGAATATCTTGAGTTGATTGTCGGGGCTGCAAACCTGAGTTTGAAAACATCAGTTTATTTATAATATTTCAAACTCTTTTTTTTTTTCGTGATGAGCTATAGAATATGAGACAGGAGAATGAGGAAAATGGAAAGAAAAAACTCGTGTGTGTGCTGTTCCCTTCGACTTGGTTTATTCCGTGCCTCCTCCAGAGGTCCTGGAGTCCCAGGAACATCAGTGTGGGTGGTCTGATCCCCCTGTTTGTGGCCCACACAGTGACTAGGGATTCTGTATAGGTCACTTTCAATTCCTTCCCCCTAGCAATTAATGTTCCTTGTAAGAGAGCCGCCCCTTCTAGTCAAACAACCATTGAAAAGAGGGAAGCATCACCTTCCAGGAAAACATACATCTTAAGCCCCATTAAAACCCAAAATGGTAAATGTAAAAGTCAGCTGACAGTTACTCCTTCGGTTTCAGAGTGGGCACAAAGCAGTATTGTCAACCTTAAAGTTTATGGTGAAAAGGAATGATTAGAAGCAGGAAAGCACCACAGGGAATAACAATCCTTCATTTTTGGAGGGATTTTATTTGCTTTAACAACCTAATGGAAGAAAAAGACAATTTCTGTTATCAGGAACATCACTTACCAGGGTGCCTGGTAATAACAGTGCAAGCATTAATCATGTTATTAAAAGGAAACGTGTTTTCTAGGTTTTGCCACCCACATTTTGCATGCCTTGAAAAGAAAGCGCGGTAGGCAGTGCAATGTCTGTGGAGCCTGAGCTGGATGAGGATTTACATTTGTCTAGAAGTTTTGTATCAACAGTGTGGGAACCTGAGCTCTGAGCTTTCTGATAAAATGAGACGTGTATTGGAGTTTGTTGGCAATCGTGGCCATGGGACTCATTCTTCTTCCGATTCTTCTTTTTAGCAAGATCTATGCTGGCGTGTCTTTTTTGCAGGAATGCTGATTCCCAGGCTAACCGAAACCATGCCATGCCCCTCCTCAAGACAAATAGCAAAGTTCTCTTTGAAGACAAAAAATAAAAATAGTCCATGTGCTGGACAACTGGATGTGTTTTGGAAAGCTCTCTTTATTTTCAGCAAGATATGGAAACCACTTTTTTTAGATGAGTCATAAAATATGCAAGCAATTATACTGGGATGTCTCTGATGCAAAGTTCTAGAATATTCACTATGTTTCCTGGTGCCAGTAGTTACATTTTTTGGCTAATATTTATTGGACCTTTGCTGTATGTCCTTTTTTATTCATCCATTTCATTTCTAATCACTTACTTTGTGCCAGGTGCCATATTAAATACACTGTATGGATTATCTCATTGAATCCTCACAACAAACAAGTATCAAATTATTTTTATTACTTCTGTTTTATAGAGGACGGAAGCAAATCTAGAGAAGTTAACCCAGACAAGGTCATAGTGCAGAGGTGAAGTCAGGATTCAATTGTGAGTCTGTATAACTCTGACATCCAGCACATAACCACATGTCTACCCATAAAATGACTTAAGCTAAAAGAAAGAAATCAGATGAAATGTGTGCTTTTTGCAGTCTGATGTACTGTGCGTGGGTCCACTTCTGAGATGTATCAAGGCTCTGTTGACACAGTCCTGTGAAAAGTGGCTTCAGAAAGACTTAGAAGCAAGCTTTGTAGTGATAATTGTCCCAAACTGGAAACACCTAGGTGTTGTCAGCAGGTGAATGGATAGACGAATGGTGGTGTATACCTACCTGCACAGTGGAATTCTATTGAACAATGAAAGATTGAACTCACATCGGCATGGACAAATCCCAAACACATTGCGCTGAGTGAAAGCAGCTTTACATAAAAGAGTATGTTCCGTCTGATTCTAACTATATGAAGTTTTTAAACAGGCTAAACTAATCCATGATGGGGGGGGGGAAATAAGAACAGTAGCTGCCTCTAGGTGGAGGCCAGATGGTTAAAATTGACTGAGAAGGGGCATGAGGGAACTTCCTGGGGGTGATGCTCCTGGTCCTTATCTTGAAAAGGGTTTGGATTGCACAGGTGTCTGCATTTGTCAAAACTCACAGAATGGCACATTTAAATGTGTACATTTAATTGTATGTGAATCTTATTTCAAAAGAAAAACAGAACTATAAACAAATATTGACTTCTAGTTAATGCCATGGGTTGACGTGTCTAGGGTGATATGCACTGATGTCTGCAGCTTACTTTGAAATGCATCAAAGATAAGATGTATTGATGGATAGACAAATGGACAGATCTATGTGACAAAACAAGTCCAGTGACATATTAGAGGTAGAATCTAGGTGGTGTCTACATAGGTATTCACCATGCGTTTGAAAATTTTCATAGCAAAATATTAGAAAAAAGACATTGCTTGCAAAGTACGTGTTCTTTCCATCGTGGGGCTGCATTTCCCCCAATGAGGGGAGGATTCTCCCTGCTCTATTAAGAGTGCATGGTGATCCCCACCTGCAGGAAGCCTTTGCTTTAGGCACCATGGGGTTATTCATGTAACGGCTGCCCTAGCAAATGCAGCAGGTTTTCTGTACCAACCAGTGATTTCATCCTTGTCAAAGTGGGAAATAGTGAAAGCCATGGGGAGAGCCCTGTGAGGGGCTGTGGCCCCAAGTCCAGCAGGCCAATGTATAGCACTATCATCTCTGGGTGGCATGTTTTGAATAAGAGCAAGATTCTGAGGAGTCAGACAGACTTCATTTTAGTGCTTGGTTCTAATGCTTGCTTGCTATGTGACCTCGGACAATCTACTGAAATATTTTTAAGTCTCAATTTCTCCAGCTGTAAAATGGGCACAATCTGTGGTGTCTAGCACATGTGAAGTAGGCAATTCTGGGCCCATAGGATGTGTTCATGCAAGTATTACTGCTCTTAGCTCTGCTTGCATAATAGGTAAGCTTCCCAAGTCTCAGCTTTCCATCTCAAAACAAGGATAAGACCTACATCCTAAGGTTAGGGGTGTCAAAGGATGGTCTTCTTCTTAGGGGGAGACCTTAAATACATTTCCCCACTCTGACTTGATCTACTCCTAGCCCTTACCCCCTCAACCTCCATCTGATCTCCGGGGCCCATAAAACTGCCTTTTGTTGGACTCTGTCAATAGTGGGATGACTCCCAACCTGAACCTTGATTGGTGCTCTGCAGTTCCATGGGGGAAAAGAAACCGGAAAGTCAACATTTCCCCTGGTTTGAGACTCACTCATACCATTCAGCAAGTGATCAGAGGCTCCACTGTTACTTCCATTTTGGCTCATTGGTGCTTTAACTGGCTATTCCAACACCTGACAGCTCAGCGCACTCTCTCCAGCTCAGCTGAACTCCTGACACCCAATAGACGCATTAAAATGCAATACTAAAATAGACATAAAATTAGAAACAGCTACTGTGCAAAAGACACCGTGAAAAGAATGAAAAGACCAGCCATAGACCGGAAGGAAATATTTACAAAACATATATAGTCTTGTGTCGCTTAACGTCGGGGATACGTATACATTTATCAAAACATGTCAAATCGTACAGTTGGGATTGGTACCTTTCTCTGCATATAAATCTTACTTCGATTTCTTTTAACAAGAAATAATAAAAGATCTGCCTTGGTGGGCTGGCTGGAGGTGCAGCAGCTATGTTGTAAGCATGAGGATGAAAGCTTCAGGCTGGTGTGAGAGGACCAGAAAGATGAAATACGACCAAGGGCAGCTACAGCGGTCCTGGCATTTCCACCTCTGAACCTCTTGTCGTGTGAGGAAAATAAGCATTATGTTAACTAGACTTTGTTATGCACAGGCAAATTTACTGCTAAATATTAGAAATTCATTAACATATTTAGATATAGGCAGAACTAGAATAAAATACCTAAACAGATATTGATTCTCTTGTATTCATGTAATAATCATTTATAATTTGTATCTATTTTACACAAGTAGATGTAAACATAGAATTGTGTACCCCACAATTTAGTAGTAGTTTAGTAGACTAAACTGCTCAGCTGAAATCTCTTACAAACCTCATTTCCCCTAACAAATCTCTTCCTCTCCTTTTTTTGGTTTGTTTTCTTGTTTATTAAGCTAACAAACAAGTTATTTCCAGCCCAATATGACTCCAAAATTTGAAATTATAAGGTCCAAATGAATCATCTTTTCCTTTGCCCAAAAATACCTTCCACTGAAAATCATTCGACACAAAACCAAAGTTAATAAAAAGCATTTCATTTCGGCCACAAACCCTTTCAGCATCAAATCCAGTCCCTGTGAGCATCAAAGAGATCCAAGTGGGCATCTGGTCTCCTCCGGGCAATGGGAGAGAACCCTTAATGAAGGGCCATGACTTTCTTGTTGACACCGGCTCCACTTCAAACTGGGAAGCTGCAGACTCCACCAGAAGTTTTTACGAGGTTGTTTTTACTCATAAAGTTTAATGACACGAAATGTTGTTTCCAGAGTGAAAGATGCTTCTCTAAAACTACAGGGCCTACGGCCAAAGGGCAGGGTTGACTGTGGCTGCCTCTAAGAAGGAAATGTAGATGGATGATTTGAAGTAAAGAGGGTAAAAGAAAGAACCTGGCCCTGTGAATTTAAAAAGCTTGTACCCAGGGCAGATGAGAGGAAAATGGTAATGGACCCGACAGGGGCGCCCGATCCCTCACCATGACACATGTGAGTGTGTCCACGGTGGTCAGTGCAACTGAGGGAGTCAGGATTCCCGTGCTGCTTTGGTGGGAGGGGGAGGGGATTGGTCAGGGACAGGGAGCCGTCGCAATCAGTAACTCCAGCCTACAGTAGATTCATTCATTTTTTCTTACCTCTGAAATAATAGAAGTCCAAAGCAATCGTTTCCCTCTTCTAGAAAAAATTGAGGCCACAACTTATAAACCTTTATTTCATTCCTAACATCGGTAAGCAACATCTTTAAATCAACTTGATTGATGTCTAATTTACATAAAATAAAATGTACCTATTTTCCCTGTACGGTTTAATGAGTTTTGACAAATGCAAAACACTCACATAACTAATGCTCAGTCAGGACACGGAGTATTTCCATTGTCCCATGAAGGCCCTTCAGGTCCTTTGCTGTCAGCCCTCACCTCCACCCTCACGCGACCACTGAACAACCTTCTAGAGCTACAGATTAGTTCTACCTATTCTAGAGTTTCATAGAAACGGATTCAGACGGTGCATGGCTGACTTTATCCCTTTGTGTCTGTCTGACTTGCTTGGTATGTGTATCAGGAGTCTGTCCCATTTCCTTGGTGAGGAGTACCCCATTGTACAAACAACCCACAATTGTCACCCCTTTGCCTGCTGATGAATATCTGGGTTGTTTCCAGGTTGAGTCTCTCCATATAAACTTCCTGTGAATATCTGTGGCTAAGACTGTGTAGATCATGGTTTCATTTCCCTTGAATAAATATCTAAGAGCAGAATTGCTGAAATGTATGATAAGTATATGTTTAACTTTTTAAGAAATGAACCACCCATTTTTGAAGAGGTTTCGCCATTTACATTCCTATCAGCCTATACGAGAGTTCCAGTTGAGAAGTAGCCATTGATGGCAGAACAGGCCCTTGGGGTGATTTGTACATGCCTCACCCCCCCCACACACACAGACACATCATTCTGACCAAGGCAGATGGGGGGTGGCCACGCTGGGGTCAGTGAGGGTGTGTCCCATGGGACATGCCCTGAGGTCAGGCAAGATGGGTCTCAGGATACATAATCTCTCTGGGAACGTCAGAGGGCTTTTGAGCAGTTCTACTCCCAGTATATGTGTGTGTGCGTGTGTGTGTGTGTTTGGGGTGGTACACAAATGCAAGTATATTCATTTGAACATAAGATATTATTTTATTAAAAATACCCACATTGCTTAATGCTCTACTTTTCCTATCTCAAACAGGCTGAGAAGCCAACTTCTCTCCTAGCTCTTTGCTGGTTGACACTTTTACAAGTGCAGCTCCCACTCGTGTTTAATGGGAGGCAGTGAAACCTGGGGATGCCGAGTGAGAAATTCCACCCCCTGCCTCATCACTTGTCAGCTGTGACAAATGTCTTAACTTCTTTATGCCTCAATTTTCTCATCGGTAGAGCAGGGATAGTAATACTGCCTGTTTCTCAATAAATAAATACCACTTTCATATCTGGTACAGGGCAAAAGGTCAACACATTTTGCCCCTACGTTGCTTTAATGACATATACATTATGAAATGGTATATCCAGATGTCTTCTATTTCAAAAATGTTGGAGACTTGATCATGAGTCAGGCACAGGAAAGATTATATTCCGTGTACTTGAGTGCCTTGCAGTGTCTTAGAAAGATATAAGGCATGTCTATCACGTGAGGAATAAAGTGATGAGTGCTGATAGAGAACTAAGGAAAGTGCCCGCCGGGAGGGGACAGCAACTGCTGGGGAAGGGGACCTGGGGGGGCAGGAAGGGCTTCAAGAGCACGGCTGTGTGGAGGCTGCCGCCAGAGCTGACAGTGGCCCCAGACCGTTCCCTGGGCTCAGGCCAGTGCCTGCCTCTTTCCCTGAAGGCTGCCCCTTCCCCGTGAGGAGGCCACTCTGTCCAGATGTCAGGTCACCTGGAAGTGCTGGAAATCACCCACTCACACCAACCCGGAGCAGCCTTGTTACTGACGGGGAGTTTACACTCCAGCTCCCTTGACTCTCAGGTGGGATGACTCTGGTGTGTTTTGCTCCATTTCCCAGTGTTTCCACAGTCACATTACTGTCCCATGCTCCTGCCACTGTCCCCTGTGCTTCCCAATGGACTCGTGCACTTGAATCCTTGTCGCAGGATCTGCTTCCAGAAGCGGAGTCAAGAGACTCCTGGACCTGACGGACATGCTGACCATAGCCTAGGTCAGCAGTAGAGAAGGCTTGAGTGCCCTGAGCCAGGGACCAGGGGCGGGTGAGCAGACTGCAGAGCCAGGGTCGGCAGGGGTGGGAGAGGAAGGTCCTAGACAACATCAGGGCTTCACACAGGACCACCCAGGGGTTCACTGGCTCACCCTGTCTGCTATACTGCTCCCACCCTTAGCTCAGTCATGCATTCCGCATAGAGTTATTGAGCACCACTGTATGCCAGACCCTCATCTAGATGTCTGGAGCATATCAGAGACCAAAAGACCAAAAAAGTGCTCTGGTAGACCTTACATTCTAGTGAATAAATATAGACAATAAATAATAAATCGTGATGTGCAAAAGAAAATCATATACTGTGTTAGAAGGTGACTGGTGTCTTGAGAAAAGTAGGGTAGAGCAAGGGTGATTGGGGAGAGAGAAGTTGCAACCTCATAACCCACTGGGACAGGACGGAACAATGGAAAGCATGGAAGGAAAGTCAAGAGATTGTTTCCAGAATAAGAGTCAAGAGAATGAATGGGAGAATATACCTGCAATAATAAGAGAAGAAAATTACTCAAAACTGAATACAGCAACAGTTCTCCAAGTGGAGTTTCTGGACCAGGAGTATCAGCTTCTCCGGAAACTTGTTGAAATTCAGTGTCTCGGCTCCATCCCAGACCTGCTGCTGTCAGAAACTCTGGGGGAGGGGACTGGCAATCTGGATTTTAACGAGCCCTGCGTGAGACTCCAGCAGGTTCTGACACAGGCTCAAGTTCAAATACCCCTGGAATGAAGCATCATCTAGAGCTGGAAAGTGCTGACCTAGTGCAAGCAGGATGGGAAAAGAACCACGCCTGTATACCTGAAGGGAAACATCAGAACACAGCAGAGAACAAAAAAATAATCAAAACACTCAGGGGAGGAAAGGAAAAAAATCAAAGAATTGTCCCATGAAAGAAAACACATTATTTACCATCAGCCTTCTCATCAGGAACAATGTCTGCGAGAAAGCAAAGGCTCCAAAGTTCTGAGGGATGGTAATTTAGAACGTAGAAATCTATATCCAGGTAAGACAATATTTAACCAAGAAAAAAAGGCATTTCCAGTCCAGCAAGCAAGCAGAAAATCTGCCCTTTGATGACTCTCTCAGGAAAAGGCAATGATCAAAACAAAATGCTCCACTGAAAACTGAATCCTAGAGCCCCTGGGAATCAGCGGTGAGGGTGAGGAAAACGTCAAATGAAACTCATGATATCTACACAGGTGCTGATCAAATTTATGACAATTGGAAAATGAAATTCAGATGCAATCAAGGTGGGCAATAGTGGTGGGAACTGGGATAGTTTGAGAAGCGGGGAAATAGAAATAATAGATTTCTGGGGTTTTATCTTTTTTTCAGGAAGAAGGATTTGGCTATTAGCTAACATAAGACGTTGACAGGAAGATACAGGTTTAAATATGTGAGGTGAAAAATTAACACTAAGTATTCAAAGAAGACAAACAGTCCACATAAATTCCAAACTATTAGAGTGGAAAAGTAGAACAAAGAAAACTTAATCAAATTATTGACAAGAATAGAAACACGAAAAAAAACATTATAAATAGAATGTATCAAATAAACCACTGCAAATTTATTAGTAAGCTTAGTGAATGTGAATAGGTTGAATTCTCCCATTAAAAGGGAGACTTTTGATTGGATAAAAGAAAAACAAACCATAAAGTGAAATCCAGCTTTGTTGTTTGTGAGAAACACAAGAAGGCTGAAATTAAAAAGAAAAATCTGACAAAGCTAGCATTCACCAGATGCAACGGAATGAAGTGAGTAGATCAGTTTTAAAGTCAGACGAAATAGAATTTGAAGTGGAAAGGTTCAAAAAGGGGTATTTCCTATTGGGAAAGAAAGCGATGTGTTAAAAACATATCAGTCACCTCGCCACACAGCTTTAAGTAGGAGACAAAACTGGTAGAAATACAAGGAGAAACTGAGGAAAGCACAGCTGCCCTGGCGTAGGACGGTGTGGACAGAGGCTGCTCAGTGAGGACCCGCGGGCCGTGAGGAACAGGGGACAAGCCGGTGTGATTGCCCGCAGAGCCCGCACCGCACCCAACACACACGTGTGGGAGGGACGTGGGGGTTTGAGCAATGAGGTAAAACGTTTGGGACATAATCTTTTTGGGACAGACAGACCCTGGAGAGAGAAGGTGAAAGCCCCAATTATTTTCTTCCACCTCACCAATTTCGTTATTTTCATGTGATATTTGAACATAGAAGGAGCCCAACAGAGCAGAAGTCCTGGGCTCAGCTCAAGGCTGTAGGATATAAGTCATGTGGACAGGCGTGAACGTGCAGAGGGACAGCTAGCCGGCTTTGCGGGGAAGGGCGAGGGGAGCGGCCGGGCCTCACCAGGCCGGCAGAAGTAGCTCTGCTGTTCTGCCAGTGTGGCGAGTGTGGCCCAGGGAGTCTCGGGGACACAGCTGTGGGGAAAGGGCCCTTCATCTTCTCAAGCTAAAAGCCCAAAGCGCCCTTTACTGGGTGGTGAAAGTCATTAGGAATGTGACCCAATGACCTTCACCATGCCTGTGTCTTTCTTCCAGCCCCTTTCGTTCTCTCTCCTCTCTCTGTTCCCCTCCCTCTTTCTCTTCCTTTTATTCAGTCTTCTTCCTCCCTCCCTCCCTCTCTTCCTTTCTTCCACCTCTTCCTTCAGCTCAGTTGAATTCTATGGACCAGTTTCAATCACAAGAGAACATCCAGGACAATGAGGAAAAACCTCAGATACCCCCATATGCTTTTGCCTCTTTGTTCACCTTTTCACCATTGACCGGCCATTACTCCCTCTGAGAGGAGGAGCCTCTGTACAGAGACTGGGCAGGACAAACCCATTAGTTGTTCTCTTTTGAAGCGACTGTAATGTCAATACATAATTCAGGGGTAGGATGATTACTACTTTTTTTGGTATTCAAGTTTATTATCTCTCCTGTCTCTGTCTCCGCTTGCTGAACACACTTAAGAGTTGGCTTATAACTCCATACGCTCACTCAATTCATGTTACATGCCATGGAATGTACACAGTATATATCTGAGTCTTGCATTTTAACCTGCGTGCTGTCTGCTAGCAATACAAATGTACTTTATGGTGTGCAATAGATACAACTGTGTAAACTAAATTTGGGGTGAATGAATCATATTGGAAAGATTTACCTAGCATTTAAAAGATTTTAGTTAGATGGCAAAAGTCACCAAGAGGAGTCACTATTGAAGGCTGGCGTTTTTGTTTATGGGCTTTTCCTAAATTAGGAAATGCTGGCCTCAAGTTTTTCAGCATGAAACAAAAGGATGTTAGAATCGTGTGTGTTTGTGTGTGCCTGCATGTTTGTAGATGGGTGTTTGTATGTGTGTGTGTGCATTTGTGAATATGTTTGTGTTGTGTGTTTGCAGGTGCCTGTCTATGTGTGTCTGTGTGTGTGTTTGGGGAGACAGCCATGGTTGCTCTTATTAAGGTATAATTTCCAAATGTATGTTGTTAGTGACTAGACTGCTAAAAGGATCTGCTTTATTTAACCCTAAATAATGGGTGTTTACTGCAAGTGTCCTGGCCATTAGCATAACAGAGCAGAGCACTTTATCCTGCTTAAGCCCCTTCTTTTGTAGCAGCCTTCACCAAGCGCACAATCTTAAAGCAGGCAGACTCCTAATCGCCCACCATCTGCCATGGCTGACTTGGAATCAAAGTAAGATTTATTCAGCCAAACAACCAATGATCTGGTCTGCCCGTCCAATTAGTTAAATAAACTGAAAGAGCTTTGCTGACAAAGTAGTGATAAATGTTCAGATGATAATTACAGAACGGCGTTTTCACATCACACCAATTGGATGTGTTTAATCTTGCACCAGGCATCACCCATACATTTAAAAAGATGCAGGGAATTAAAGGGAGACTTGGATGAATGGACTCTAGATCAGAAAGCACAAGTCAGGAGCATCGAGTCCAGTGTGGGTCCCCCAGCTGCTGTGGACACTGGGCACACTACAGTCCAGTCCCTCTGTGTCCCATGTCCCTGAGGGCAGTGTGCTGAGGGTGGTGTGAGCATTCACTGAGGTAACAGAGGGCAGAGCCCTGCACCTAATGTAGAAACTCAACCAGCAAAGTATCTTCTTTTTAGCAACTCTTTGGAAAGGGAGACGGATAAATTTAATGACTACGAAAGCAAGTTCTGCCATGTATTTTGCATTGTCTTGAAATATATTAAAACAAGTTCACAACAAATGTGTTTCAGAGTTTATTACGATGGGTGCATAACAGGAAGCTCAAAGACGACAGAGCTGGTACTTCTTAGAGGCCGACCCGAGATGCTGCTCAAGGCACCCTTTTGTTGGAACTCTGCAGAGAAGCTAGTCTCCAGCCTCCCCTCCCCACAGTCAGGGAAACATACACAGGATGAAAGTAAATCATGCACAGAAATCCCATAATTCCAGAATTAGTTAAACATTTCAAATACACACACTGAAAAAATACTTATATTCTCAGTTAGCCTTCATGAAGCCATTACCAACATTTACAATCACATCTGAGGTCACAGAGAAAGACCTGCAAGGATCTAATTCTAGCTTAAGCCTCATCTGCACAAAGAACTTCAGGTGGAGCAACAGCAAAATCTACTGAAAAGAAGCACTTGCCACCCCACAGACAAGGGTAACACGCAAGCATGGAATTCCAGAGTTTCTACCTAAAATATACAGGCATTATCTACAAGAACAGATAGAAACGTGATTCATTTTTTTTTTTTTTTTTTGAGACAGCGTCTCATTCTTTTGCCCGGGCTAGAGTGCCATGGCGTCAGCCTAGCTCACAGCAACCTCAAACTCCTGGGCTCAATGATCCTTCTGCCTCAGCCTCCCAAGCAGCTGGGACTACAGGCATGCACCACCATGCCCGGCTAATTTTTTCTATACATTTTTAGTTGTCCAGATAATCTCTTTCTATTTTTAGTAGAGACGGGGTCTCACTCTTGCTCAGGCTGGTCTCAAACTCCTGAGCTCAAACAATCCACCCACCTCGGCCTCCCAGAGTGCTAGGATTACCGGTGTGAGTCACCGCGCCTGGCCGATTCATTTTTTAGCAAGCACGTCAGTGAGTCTTGGGAATCTGGTGTGGAATAGGGTATCTGACTATTGAGTATGTGGAGAATTTGGATTGTCATTGTCTTTTCATTGACAAACTGCACAAACCACACAGATTTGAGCTGTGGGCTTTGCAGCCAGAGTAGAGACAGATGTTTTCAGGGACCATATCTTGGATTCCCATGCTGAAGCTATTGTTCAAGGCGATGGAAATATGCAGGGGGCATTAAACCATTTCGCAGCTGCTAGAAAGCACTGCTTTCCTGTTTTTCTGATTTAGACAATGGAGACGCAGAGAAGAAAAATAATAGGAAAGGCTTTCCTATATTAGCTTTAAAAAAAACCTGTGTTATTTGGGATTTAGTCATTTTTTTGTCAAATCTCATCTCTGTTCTCTTAATTTGCAAAGAAATATTTATGGAAATGAAGGTCAGGACAAAAGTACCGAATCTATCCACCGAAAGATTGCTCAGTGATAATATGCTCAAACAAGGGTTCTTGATTAGGACTTAAAAAATGATAGCAATTTTAAAAGAAATTCATTTCAACTCAGTTCACCCTGCACAGTGGACGTAAGCATGCACATAAAAAGGTTTCACTTTTACTCCTGTTTTGTCTGATCACAGTGAAGAAGACACTAGGTCGGCCCTTCCTTTAGGTCTGCCACTGCATAATACGCAGGAGTGGCCTTGCAACACCAGTGGTGACCACAATCAGCTTTGGCATCCTCGGAGTCTGGAGTCATTTATCCTTTCGGTGGGGCCGAACAAAGCAATATACAGCAACATGATGTTATGACAACAGACAACGGTGATTAGTTTCGTGACAAATCGCAGGTGGAGACCAGATGTGTCTCGTCCTGCCTCGAAGCCCAGCTGCTGTGCAGGGGCGGATGCCCACCGCACCGCAAAGGATGCTCACCGAGTCTCTCCTAAGCATTGTGGACACTGGACAACTGTCCTAGCCTGGATAATCTGCATTCCCATCTGAGGGAATTGCCTCCCCTGCATCATTCTTCTCCAAACAATGAACAAGAAAAAAAGAGCCCTGAAGGTCACCTGAAATCCAGGAATGGGTGGGCACAGCGAGCTGCATGTTTGAGGAGGTGTTCTCCCCTTTAAATTATTTGCTTTGGGAGGTGGGAAAGAGAGAGAGGAGAGTTTTTCTAAGAGTTTCCCCGAATTATTGAGCTATGGAAAATTCTATTTGGACCAAAAAAATCTCCATTGCCTTGGAACCTGATGCCAAGTGGAACCTTCCCCATCTCCCCATCTCACAGCTTCTGCTGCTGCTGGACAGGTTACTGGGACAGCAATACTGTGTCTACCGAGAAGTTAGCACATGGCAGAGAGCACCTCTCTTTGCCCTCCCTCTGGCTGTGCCTCAGCCCAAGCATTTGGCCCTTCTGGATAAACAATGGTTTGTCAATGGCCACTTGCTGGTGGGCATTTGTTTATCCACTGCCATGGTCCCCAAGAGGAGATCCCTGTTGGGGATGTGGCTGCAAATCGCCAGTTACAGCAGAATTCAGAGACCAGACAATGCGCTGGGCTGTACGAGCAATCAGAACGCTGTGAGAGCCAGAGGACGCTCCGGAACCTCAGCAGACTCAAGGCGCACAAGATCTGTACACGGGGTGCCGTGGGAAACCTGGAATAGAAATATCTCTTTCATCCCAAATGATAAGGGCACGAATTTTAAAGGCCTGGAGGCAAAGGTGTTGCATTTGCATTTATTTCCCTCAAGTGCAGGTATCAATTAGCAGCACATCCAGCCACGCATTTAAAATCTTCAGAATGGCCAGACGGTTGCTTTCCAAACGACAGACTGCTCATCTCAGCAGATTGTGAGGGTCCTGTGGCCAATGAAGATTTGCCAAATGGACCCAGCCTTTGTCTCCCTTCAGTGTTAAACATCAGAATTCCAACTGAAAACTGGAGATTATGAGATGACTTTTAAAAACAGAAATTCCAGATGCCCCGCTGAGCCCTGGGAAGCCTCCACCTCCATCTTTCCTGTCACCTCCCCTACACTTTGAGTTTTCCATTTTTTTAAAAAACAAAAATCTGAACTATAGCATCTACATTTTAAAATTGACAAAAGGATATTTACTTAACTCTGAAGGCCGTGCACCTGGAGGGCATTCAGTTCCTGCCCCGCTCAGGGTGTGGACCTCTGGGACAGATGTGTTGCTAAGGCAAGACCAGAAACAATAGGGCACCTGTGTTCTGAAAGACACAGACTTTGGAACCTTGGAAGGAAACGCATTTCCTCTGTCCGCTGTCCTTTGGGGTGGCAGCTAAAAGCCCCTGGACGCTGGAGGCCTCCCAGAGATACTCAGACAACTTCTAACAACTCTGACCACGGTGAACGGGGAGGGGGATGGCCCGCTTTCCAGCACCCAAGGGAGAGAGAGAGAACGAACAGTGCTATCAACCAGATCATAAGGGGAAATCTTCGCAAATGTACTCTTTAAAATGAGGATATAAATTAAAATGCCTCTGAGCAATTTTTGCTGTTGCAAAAGCTTTTGGTTATTTTCTTTCCTTCTCCTTTCTGAGAGACATGACAAACGTTCCTTAAGCGTCCTGCCTGGCTAGTCCCTGTGCGTTACACCCACACGTCAGGACTCAAGTTCTCAGAATGTGGGATCTACCGTGAACTATGAATCCTGCTAATGCGCTTTAGAATGACAGCTTTCAAAACACAGCCTATCGTCTCTCGCTCACACATCCTTTAGCAAACAACCAGGATGGAAGGCTTTGCGGGGCTTCCTCCCTCTGCACTCAAAAGTCCGAAGTCAGAGCAGGATGAATGGAGGCAGACCTGCTCACGGGCATCTCAGGCCACCCTGGCACAAAGGCAAGTTGTCCTTGATTTTTTTTCTTGTTGGTATTTATCTCATCAGGAGTCAAGTGTGTGTTAACATCGGTACATTTAGAAAAATAAATTCAAGTATCTGTGAAACCAATCCCTGGCCTCCCTCTCACCCCGGCCCTTTGGGTTATATGTTTTCACAAATACCTTTAACTCACTTAAAGAAACTTTTCTCATACTTTTCAAACCCTGATTGCAAATAAACCCAAGACTATTAGAAACTTAAGAACTAGGGAACGTGATTTCGAAACTTCCAGCCTCCTTGCTGCCTGAGTTAATCGCGCTTCTGGTCGTTCCAGAGGATTTCAACACTGTCCACGCGGCAAGACTTGCGCTGGGGAAAGCATGCACGCCAATGAGTATGTCCTGAATCCGTTCCCTCTGACAAGCAGAAGGAGGCCTCCTATCTAATTAAATAGTAAGTTCACTTAGTTTCTATCTAGGAAGAGGAACAAATCACTTCAATCCTAATCAGCACTAGCATCTGCCATTTCCTCCTGGATGGTAAAAGTGAGCAGAAGCCATTTGAGGGGGACCCGTTAGCTCTGACTCCTCACCCCCATCCAGAGTCAGTCACACTGAGATTCAAAAAGGGAGAGGGAGTGAGAACCTTCAACATTCACAAAATCCCCCCGACGGCAGGCCAACACACGGCTTCCGCTTCCGGAATACCACACACGTGTGGAAAATACCTGCACTTTCCAAGGTGCCAGGCTCATAAGGAGAAGGTTTATAATTGCTAAGATTCTGGTGCAGTCTTTCCAACGATGTGGGTCCGCCTTGGGAACAGGGAGTTCAAAGCTCTGAGGATGGTGGCTGCCAACTCTAAGTGTTCCTGGGGCCACCTCGCCTTCAGCAGTCTGTCCCAGGTGTCGGACTGTGGGGAACAAAAGATGACAGTGTTGGAAGCCGCTGTGCCCAGCCGCATGCCCATCTAGACCCTCAGAGAAAGCCCGACGTGCACCCACGCATGCTGCAGACGTGGCGACCTGCGCTGACTGGGGGTGCGCTGGAGGGGTTGGCGTCTGTCATCGGTCATCTGCGGGGACCCTGTGCCGGCTCCTGGCCTCTGCCTCTTTGTTCTATGCCCGGAGCCTCCCCCTGCCCCCATGCTGTCCCCACGCCCTCTCCCGGCGTCCTCGGGGCTCCTTTACCTGTACGGGTTCTCCGTGGCCCTGCTCTCGGCTCGCTCTGGAGCCCAGGAGTAACTGTCTGCCGCACTCTGGGGCTTCTTCTCCTTCTTCTCCTCCTGCTTCGCTCTCCGCTTACGATAGACCAGCAGCCCCAGAGCCAGAGCCAGCAGGAGTAAGATGGCCACCACGGTGCCCAGGATGTAGAACAGAAGCAGCTTTTGCCCATCTGTGCCGTCATCGCTTTGTGTGGCCACGAAATCCCCACCTGCGGAGTCACGGTGGCCAGTGGCGGCCGTGGGGTGGCGAGTGCTGGGCTCCATCCAGACGCCAGGGGCCCCACTGGGAGCCAACATCTTGGGCAGGGCAGAGATGAGGGGGCCGTCGGGTGGGAGGGAAGGCCTCATGGAGGTGGATGCTGCCTCAGAGATGCCCTCAGGGCCCCTGGTGGGACTGGACGTTGTGGCAGGGGGCAAGGTGCTCCCCTCTCTCTCTCCCTTGTCCTCCTCCTGGGAAGGTCCAGCCAGGGGTCCTAGGGATGTAGGGCCCATGGTGCAGGAGACCCCATCAGAGGCCAGCTCCCAGCCCGGCAGGCAGCCGCAGCGGAAGGACCCCTGTGTGTTGAAGCACAGGCTGTCACAGAGGCTGCCCCCAGGGTCCGCACACTCGTCCACGTCCTGGCACTGGGTGCCGTCCTCCCCGGCCAGGACATAGCCCTGCTCGCAGAAGCAGTGGAATGAGCCGTCGGTGTTGGTGCAGCCCTGGGCGCAGGGTGATCGGCCAGGAGCACACTCATCCACATCCAGACAGGCCCCCTCTCCAGGGCTGCCCGGCTCGTAGCCCACCCAGCATTCACAGCGGAAGCCCCCAGGGGTGTTGACACATTCCTGGGCACAGGGGGCATCCTGGCACTCGTCCACATCCACACAGCCCAGCTGACTGGAGTCCAGTTGGAAGCCTTGGGGGCAGCGGCATGTGTAGCTTTTCCCGTGAGGTTCGGGGACACACGTGGCCTCCCCACGGCACGGGCTGGAGCTGCAAGGGTTCCGGGAGGCACAGGTCACTAGGTCATCTAGCAGCCGGAACCCCGGCCGGCAGCCACAGCGGAAGGAGCCGTCGCCCCCTTCGAAGCAGTCCTGCTGGCAGCCCCCGTTGTTGAAGTTGCAGCCGTGCTTGGGGCTGACGCAAAGGGGGCCCGAGCTGCCCCAATCAAACGCGTTGGGCTCCTTCTCCTTGCACAGGAAATAATAGCTTGTACTCTTGTCCCCGTCCACACAGGTCACATCAGCCCCAGAAGCAAAGGGCACAGTGTCCAGGGAGGAGCTGACAGCCTGGAAGGGGGTGGTGTAGGTCACCTCGCCTGGACCCCCCAGGGCCAGGGGCCGGCACATGCCTTTGAAGCTGAACTTGCACACGAAGCCCTCGATGCTACTTCCGGGAGAGCCAGGGCTCCCACACGGGCCCTCGGACCACTTGGGGAGGCGGCCTGCGGGAGGTGGCACAGAGAGGTCCAGTAGCAGGGACACACAGCGCTTGGAGATGCACGAGCTCCGGACCTCCTTGTGCCAGTTGGCGTAAGTGGTGTTCCTCCCGCCGCCCACCCAGCTGAAGCCCTTCAGCGGCAGGCTGGGATCCAAGCACTTGCCCTTCTCTCGCTGGAGCCCGATCCAGAACTTGCCCATCCTCACGGCCAGGGGTTCCTGCAGCCTCAGGAGCTTGGCCAGGGCTTGCTGGACGTGCTGGGCCTCCTCCTTGCTCTTCACTGTGGCCAGGTTGCCCCCCTTCTGGCTGCAGTTGCTCTGGGCCTCAGCCGCACTCAGCTTGCCCCAGTGGGCTGTGTAGCAGGCGGTCCCCGCACAGACCACAGCCTCCGTGTCGACTCCGGCCCCAGCCCCAGCCCAGGGCTGGCCCAGGAATAGCAGCAGCAGCAGCAGCAGACCGGTGGCCATTCCACCTCCGTGTCCCCCTGGGCGGAGGCGATAAGCCCACCAGTGACAACAGCGACTGGAGCTTCTATCCGGGTTCCCAGCTGTGCCCTGAGGGGAGCTGAGGGCTGAGTGGCAGCCGCTCCAGCCCAGAGAAGGACACAAAGGCTGCTCACGTCCCCCTGACCCAAGGCGCATCCTGTGCTGTTGTATTTCTTATTTCTCACCGGATACTGGGGCTTCCTGCAATGAATGGTTTTCTGACTCCTGTTGCCTTCATCACAGTTTTGTTGTTCATAAAAGGAGCCAGGCAGCTTTGCTGGGTCCCTGGCTCAGGGCTGTGGAAACGCAGCGGCGTGGGGGAAGACAGGACGGCTCAGAGACACCGCCTGCTTTCCTTCGGTTCCGTCTCTCTCCTATCCGCATGAGGAACCGAAATGGCATGCTACTGAGCGAGCAAAGACGTTGGGGGCTAGGAACTTGAGACAGCTCACTTAGCAACCCATAATAAAATTCCCTTTTGGTTTGCAAACAACCAAAAGGGGGGAAAAATTCTGAGACACTTAAGACACAAGGCCATGGATGGTTATAATTTTCAGCCTTTTTTAGAAGCAAACTGGATTTTTCTTTTGCCTATCTCATGTTCCCCTTGTTGGCTTTGGGAGTCTTTTTTCTTTTATTCCCCCCATCATGAACTTTAAATAGATAGTCAGTTTTTAAATAGGAACTGGGCCGTGGGAATGTCTGGGTTTCTAACACAATGCCAAGCTCCTTGAGAAATTAAACCAAATTGGGTGAAATTTGGCAGTTTTCAGGGTTTCAGAGTGCAAATATTGCATTATGAGATGGCAGGGTCACAGAAAGCACCAGAAAGAAAAGAAAACGAAAATGTCTCTGGTCTCACGGCCCTGGGTTTGCAGGCCTGCCTCCCCCTGCAGAGGATTATCAGGAAGGGCTGGAGTTCTGGGCAGGGAAGGAAGATCAGAGCCGCCGCAGGCCTCTTGGGACACCACGACTCGTCAAAAACCTTCAGATCAAAGGGTTCTTTTCCTGCAGCCACAGACACCTGCTCTTTGGGGCTGCCTTTGGTTGGGGTCCCTCACAAGGAGACCCTGAGACAAGGATTTGGGGCAGGTAGTTTATTTGGGAGGGGAAGTGGAACAGGTGAGGGAGGAGCTGGCCTGTGGCGATTTGCAGAGCAGGTGGCCCAGGGACTGCTGGAGCCAGGGCCACACCTTAGCGCCAGGCAGCTCCCCTCTGACATGGGCAGCCAGTTGTGTCTCTCTCTAAATTGGTCTTGAGGTCTCTCTCAGGAGGGCGGCTGTAAGCTCTAACCCTGCCCACCTGACCAGGTGTGCCTCTCACGGGAAGCTTGTGTATATAGGTGGACGCCTTTGTGGTTCTGGTCTGACCCATGTGCATTGGCTTCTACTAAGATGCCAGTCTCTAAGAGCCCTGGCGGAGGAGAATTATACTCGGATGAGCTGATCAGGTGGGACAAGGGGAGTTGAAACAAGAAAACATGGGACATAACAGAAGCAGCATGTCACTTACAGGGCCCAGAGAGGAGAGAGAAGCCCCCTCACCCCCTGCACGTGTGACAAATGAGAAGAGGGAAGCCATACGGGACATGTACGCCCAACCAGCAGGTAGGGAGCAAAGGGGGAGAGACAGGGACCCGAGGCTGAAGCCTTTATTGGGGTCCAGGGGGTTCCCCAAGCAGGTTCCCTTGGGGACAGGTGGGTTTGGCGCAGGCAGGGGGGAGCTCCGCGGAGTCCCACTGTGACTGAGAGGTGGCACTGTCTCATATCTGGGCAGTCCACGTGGGGAGCATCAGGCAGGCTGTATCCAGCTGTCCCACAGGGAGCTGGTCACCAGGAGGCGGCTGCATAAGGCAGATATCACGTCTGGACCAACCACACTGAGGAACCGGGAGGAGACAGAGACAGAGAACTGGGAACTCTGTCAAGGGCGGCTGAGCCCTGCTTCTGGTAGGAGACGGTCCAAATTCCATTCGAAATGGATGCTGGGGCAACTGCAGGTATGAGAATTCACTACACAGGGCAACTCTTTAGTGCTCCTGGCTGCCCCTGAGGCTGGATACACCAGAGGAAACGCTCGGGTGGAGAGTCGCAGGGGACTGCCACTGGGCATGACACCAGCAACTGCCGTGCCAGCCTCCAGGAGATTTGAGGTAGGGTGTCAGGAGGTTAGGAGCTCGCTGGCTCCCTGCCTCCCCACGGGGTAAGGTGCCCACCCCAGACTCCAGCTGGAAACCCCTCAGAGGATGCTCTTCGGTCCTTTGGGACCCTCTCACAGAAGCCACAGTGTCCTCCCTGCACTCCTTGGAGGTCCCATGAAGGTCCATCCATCCCTGAATCCCTTCAGCAGTCCTTAATATAAGTCCTACTATGCGCCGAGCTGGACGCTAGACTCCAGGAGGGAAGTCCTGCTCCCACCCTCCTTGAAGTCTATAAGAGTGGAAGAATTTGAACAAGTCGTGGCATTGACGGCCTCACTGCAGGCAACACCGCGAGGAGTCCAGGGTGTTTGTAGAGGTCATTGCAGGGTAGTGACCTGGTTGGGGAGTAGGCAGTTAGGAAAAGCTCCTCTGGGGAAAGAAAATGATAAAGCTGGAATCTGGATAGCTAAGAGGCGGGATGGTGTCCAGATGGGGGAGCAGCTCGTACCAAGGACAAGGGCGTGGATGCAGGGCTGGGAGATTGTAGCAGGAGAATGGGGGGGAGGACGCGGGGGAAGGGGAGCCCCAGAGCCCAAATGATGAGGGTGTGGGGCTTTGTTTTGAAATCCATGGGGAGGTGCTGAGGGCAGTGTGAGCCCTGCATGTACAACGTGAACCCCAAATAGCATGGGGGGACCACTCAGCAGGTGGCCACAGGTTCCCAGGCCCAGGGACAGCAACTTGCACTGGGCTGGCCCCTGGGTTAGAGGCCACAGATTGAGGAGGTGCTCAGGGTCCAGGTCAGACCACTCTTGGCGCCGGGTAGAGCAGGGTGGAGGGCACAGGGAGGGACAGGTGTGCAGAAGGACTTCCCCACCAGAGCTGGGGAGGTAGTCAGGGGTGAGGGAACTTGGGAAGGCTGGCATCCTGGTTCCCGGCCACTGTAGCTGGCCACACATTTGGGCTTGGTGAGGGTCTGTGTTGACCCCTGCCTGGGAGCAGCTACATTTCTCAATGTTTATTCATAGCCAAATGACTCCCTAACATTCTATAAAAACTATCTGGCAGCCTTGGCGTTGGGCTGTGTGCAGCCAACGTCCACGCAGCAGGGAGCCTGTCTCGGGTCTAGCCCTCTGTCTGTGCAGCCCAGGGCTAGATTCCTTAGCTAACTTGAGATCTGCAGGATTCGCCCAGCCTGCTGCTTAGTTGGTGCTCACAAAGGCTGCGTGAGCATCTTACAGTTTGTGAGCCACTCTGACTCCCAGATCTTTGTCAATGTATCTTTAGCTATCAGTTCTTCTTTTTTCATGTGGGAACTTTCCAATCAACTACACTTCGCCAAGTGTTGACATCTTAAAGGAGAAAATAAACTAGAAAGAAGGACACTCGGTTTATTCATCCATTAACCTAGGAAGCGTAATATGAGTATTTGTAAAGCACCAACTGTGAGAAAGGCCATAGAAGATTCAGGAACTGCCCTGCCCTGGCAGTCTTGGATTCTACTTCCTTATTTCTGGTACCCTGGTTAATGCAGCCTTGACTCTCACCTCCCTCCTCTGTAAATAAGGAGGTGAGGACTGAGCCTCTGGACACCTTTCTTGTTCTTACATTAACAACAGTGACATCATGCTTTGTTCTCCCCTCTGGAACGGGGAAGAGAGCGGGCACTGAGGCCTCGACATATCACAGATGCAACCAAACCTCTGTCTGAACCACACGTGTGCAATTTCCTCCAAAAATGACCCACCTAGTGTCAAAAATACAGGGCAGTTTCCTACTGGTTATAACCCCTCTCCATGTTCCCCATGTCTTCTGATTTCCTCCCCGTCCCTCGATCCTTTGGCTGTTGCCTGCTGGAGTGGGCCGGGGTAATTCACCTGGGCCCCTCACAGTCAGTTCTCCAGGTCCAGGTCACTTCAGCTTTCCTCTCCCGAGGACACCTGTAGGGGATACTCCTCAGAGGAGGTGGCAAGGGAGATGAGGCATGGTGCATGAGCTCGGGGGCAGGGGGAGAGCTCTCTCTTCCTGGGTGGGATTGAGTGGAGTTTTATGTAGTATTTAATATGGTCTGAATGCAAACTTTAAGTCTCTTCTGCACCCCACATAGTAAATTTCCCCAAGTGGTGACTGATCACATTGTATTTAGAAGGCAGGTTGTATTAAACCCCTCCAAGGACAGATCCCTAAACAACAGGAATCGGCAGCTGGAAGACTGAAAGAGCTTTCCTTGGCAGAACTTTGGACGGCAGCCGTGTCAGGTGTTCTAGAACCATGGCAAGCCTAACCGCATGGTATGTGCCTGAGCCATGGCCCCAGACCCTCTGCTTGAGCTCTGGAGTTTTAATGAGTACTCTGAGCTTTCTTTTTAAATTGCCTTAAAAATTTACTTCACATTATGCCAGGAACAGAATGTTCTGATTTCAAATATGGAGAGAGTATAATCTCTATTGTTTGGGAGCAGACTAATTGGTCTGTGGATTATTCAAGCATCCGGCTTCTCTGTTTTTTTCTTTTTTTCCCCTCTAAACTAAAAACTGAATGAAGGAGGGTACACGGAGCACACCGCATTTTTTTTGGCACAACACACAGCAGGTACTCAGTGTATATCGGTCTGTTCTTCCCTATTTGTTCATTCGCTCAGTCAATGTAGATTGAGCACCTACTATGCACCGGGCTTGTTTTCTCCGCACTGAGCGGGAGGAACATGGGTTTTGGTGCCATATGAGCTTCGTAGCAGGCAGCAGGGCCGAGGGACAAGAGGATGAGGGACTTCACTCAGCAAGAGAGCTGCTCTCTTGCTGAGTGAAGGACCCGTTCCAGAGGTGGCCCAAGTAAGCAGGTGACGCCAGCCATCTGAGGTGGTCCGAGTGTCCCAGAGAGGAGAATGTGCCTTCCACGGGGCCTGTGGGTGGCCGAGCTGGGGGCAGAGCACAAAGCGGGTGCAGATCGGAGACATAGGAAATATAAGAAACAAGGTGGTGACTCATTTGCAGAGAATTTGAAACTGATGAAAAGGCAGTCTTCTCTGTATTATCTTTTAATTTGTCTTTTTTATTTTTGCCAAGTCCCAGAAATTCTAAACAAGGTCAATGATAAAACTCTCCTCCCCCTAAAAATGCTTTTACTGGTCTAAGTTCTAAACAACTGTGGTCATCACTGTTGTTTTAATAATATATATAAGCTTCAGGTTAGCACCTTTTAAATGGTTATTCTTTAATGAACATTGTATTCCACTCAGAGGTGAATGTGGACAATTCCCCATTGTAGAGCAGGTCCCAGCCCAAGTGGACTAAACCGCCCACCGTCCTTTGAGAGCAAGTTCATGGTACTTGGGGATCTCTCAGTTGGCGTGGTCTCTTGCACCTGTGATTTCATGTATTTCTGGGTTTATACAGTAGATTCACCATGAATCATGATAGCGCAGAGGTTGTAAAGGGAATGAAATACAACTGGATTCACTTTGGTCCCATCATTTTGTGTGATCGCCTGGAGTTTTTGTGTTCAAAGTTTAAAACAGGGAAACAGAGTAGAAACTGTGAGACCTAATGTTTTTGTTTGTTAAGTGCAAATTTTAGTTCATTCGTGAGATATGTAACTGAATTTGGAGAACATTTTTTAAATTGAAATTTCTCCTTTTTTTAATCATTTACCTTAAAGCTTAAAAAGAACATATTTAGGAAAAATCATTAACATTGATTTTGACATGATGATTTCTTAAAGTCACTCTGTTGTACAGAGGTGTGGGTGCTGCAGTGGCCCAAGCTGGGCACAAAGATGCCAGGTACGCTGCAGGCAAAGCCATTCAGTGACACACATCTCATAGGGGGACAGCCTGCAGACTGTCCACCTGTCCTGCAGGAAAGGGATAGAATACTTCTACACTGGGCTCCGATCCCGTTCTGTCTCTTGCTAGCTGTGTGACCTTAGGCAAACTACTGAACCGTGCTGTTTACCATTGTGTGGTACAGCAGTCTGTGACCGCCTTCCTCAGCTGTCTCTGCATCTCAGGGGACTTTGTGAGAACTCGGTGAGTTCATACCTGAGAAAAGTGCCTGGCAGGAGATGTTAGTTACTATCACATCAGGAGCCTGCGGAGCTGACACCACCCGGACACCAGCTCCAGCAACTCAAACTGGGGCCTCGGCCATTTGCTGGCTTTGGTACTGGGCCAATCTGCAGTCAAACAAAGACTGGGGCCTTTGTTTCCTAGTTTACAGAACAGGGAGAATAAGAGTCACAGTGCCATCGTGCTGCCGGAAGGATTAAATTAGATGAGATAGAAGTTGGGAGCGCTTCCTGTCAGGGCTGGCACAGAGCAACCATCAGTAGGCAACAGTCACTGCTGCTTGGATTGCAACGCCACCCTCCCAGGACTCAACCCCACCAAGGAAAAAATGACCAGGAGCAGAACCCCTATTGTATTTACTGGCGACGCGAAGCCTTTATTTTTCAAAGACTTACCTGACTTGAGAGTCTTTGTTTGGATCCTTGGTTGGGTAAACATTCATCTTAGAGCATTATTGATTTTTCCACATTTAGCAAATAGTCTTCTAGCCTAATTAATCATGCACAATATTTATAGAAAACTCAACTGGGCCGAATGCTGTTTTTAAGGTTAACTTGTGCTCACCTCTTGACACGGGCTTTGATAAACAAAGGCCATTCATCAGCCTTCGGAAAGAGATAAATCAGGAAGGGGAGCAGAGTTTTCGGCAGGATCTGTTTACACATTTAATCTCCAGCGACAGCTGTGCGAGTGGAATACAAGCTTCTAAATCATGCCCACGTGGCTGGCGGGGATGAAATGCAGGTTCCGTTTGGCATTTGCAACATTCTCAGTGGTTCCAGTAAGTTGTCATAACAAATTTAGTCCTATTTAGACAACATAATTTGATAGAAATAAAAATGATCTATTTGGCCTAACATACCAAGATTTGATTCTCCATAAAAATGAGAACAATAGCATAACAGTTATTTGAAAAGAGGTCATGTAAGTTGAATAGTTAGACCCGCTTTTCAGAGAAAATATAATTTCCTTTGGGAAGCTGATGGGGAGTCCCGGAGATTCCTGAGAAGTAGAAACAAGATCTGGAGAGGTGGACATTATAAACATTGGCTGAAAACATTCCAGGGGTGGCCCAGACGCACACCCAGGAACACTTGGGGCAGGGGACTGGGCCTGCCCTTGTAACTGGGAAGACTGCCCCAGAGCATGAGGAAAATCTGGGTGTCAGGACGCTGCCTTGGCCTTGCCTGGCCTCTGTGGGCATTCCCAAGCTCCACTCCCAAGCACAAAATGGGACTAATAACTCCTATCTTCTGTAGCGTGGTCACTAGTCAAAATGTGCCACTTACAAGCCTTTGTGCAAGTATCTTTCATCTATGGACCTCAGTTTCTTTACATGTAAATAGTATCACATCCCACAGAGTCACAAGTATTAAATGAGATGGCTTAGCGAAGCGTTTGGCTTGGTTAAGTGCTTAGTCAATGGTTGTCATGATTAGCCACATGAATACAGTCTCACATTTGCTACATAGCAGTTCTAATGATTATGGTTATGATTTTTGCCCTGGTTGATTCTTGGAGAGGTGATCACCAAGAACACCCCAGAAAGAGGAAACGTCTGGCATGTCCTAAGTGGCCATACCCTCCCAAAGACCCAGAGATGGAGCAATGCTCCACAGCACCCTCCCGATGCACAGAGAAGGGCCACCACCTGCTAAAATGGGGAATCAGGGGGCATGGGTGGGGCACACATCCAGTCTGCCCGCGGGGAAAGGACAGAGAGAAGTCCTTGTTAGTTAGGCTTTCCAGTCCTGACTGGGGTCTCCAAGATGTGAAGGTGGATTGACACTTTGATGCCAGACACCAGCACCGAAAGCTGCTGTGCTGGTGAGGGTCGAAGACGCCAGGGCACGCACGGGCCCGGCTCCATTCCTGGCTGATTCCAATAATGAGTCTACCCATGTGTGGATCTGTCTGCCTGTGGTGGGGCTTATTTGTCTAATTTTATTTCACCAGTGGCCACATTTCATCATCCGGTTTCATTTCCCATAAAAGCTCAGGATTATGTCTAGTTTCCATCTGAAACTATGAATCACACTCTCCACGCCCTACCTTTCTCCAGCCGTGCAAGAGCAGCATTCCTCCTCACAGGACACGTCCCTGTCTATTTCCTCGGGCACCCTGGTTTATCTCATCCCCTTTTTTCAGTTGTTTCTAGGAGATACACGTTGGAAAGTGATCTGCCGACTGCTCTGGAAGAACATGACAGTGCTCTTCAAGGGCTCCACTGTCACAACTGGTGTCTCCCCAGCCAGGTGCCACTCCTAGTCCGTGAAACAGGTAAAGGCAAAGTGTCACCAGGACTGCAAGACATTAGCCTCTTCATCTGGGTGAGGCCAGCTGCCAGCTCCCAAGTTGGGTCCAGGTCTTCATCACTGAGTATTAGACCTACACCCTGTTCTTGAATATTGCAATGAATTGTCATATTTAAGAAGTGTGAGATTTTATAGAAATATCTGGATTTCTGGCTTTTCTTGAAAAATCAAAGTGACTGACGATGCCGGCCTCCACTCTAATGTGGCAATCAGCGGCCCCAAGGACCCTCTTCTGTACTACCAGCTGGCTCCCGTGGCCCTGGGAGCCTAGACTTCACCAAGTGCCTATCCATTCAACAGCCCATGTGCCTTTATGGAAAGCCACCGTAGTTCATCAGTGGGAAGTTACCCAGGGCCCATGCAGGGTCTGTGTGCATTGCTCTCTATATAAAGGAGGGGTGGAGAGTCCTTATAATTACAACATCTTATGAACTCTTGAAGCTTCTCCAACAGATGCCTCCTCTGATTCTTCCTAAGAGATGCTCCATCGAGCATCTGCTGCCAATGAGCATGAGAACACGTTGGGATACTCCCCTAGCCAGGGGGCAAACATCCAGTCTGATCAATGACAGCGTTTCCATGCCCCGGCAGACCTCTGGCTCAGGAGGGACAGGTGACACAGGCTGATCTATGTGGTGTAAGGGAAAGTTCCAGGTGGTTCTGGGAAAGTCCCCCTTGCTCTTAAACAGAAATTGGAGGAATGGTCAGCCCCTCCTCTGAATGATCTCCTGAGGGCAAGTTTGCAAAGCTGCCGGGTCAGGACAAGCCTGCTCTGATAGGTGAGCGAGCGAAAGGAAGGAGCCTGGGTGCTCAGAGCCCTCCTGGAACTGTGGGATTAGCCAAACCTGAAATGACTCCACCTGGCACTTCTTATATGAAATTATTAGCATTCTTATACTTTGCTTGTTACTGACAGCCAAAAGAATTCTCTCCAAACTTCCGAGTCCTAAAAATTTCACTCCATGAAACAAGAGGTCTCAAAGTCCTCCCCAGGTCTGCAGATCTTTGCTTGGTTTGCCGAATCAGACTTCCACATGACAGTTTTCAGGGCCGAACTCTGCTCTTCCGTACACACCCCGTCCCCCCTTATTGGAAGACAGACAAGAGAGAAGTGTCTTCTAGTCGGGCTGTTTCTGGTGGGAGAATAGACCCCCGGTGCTGACTGAGGGAGGCAGCTGAGCGGAGGAAGGAGGTGCTGCCTGTACCTGCAGGTATTCCAGGTGGTGGCTTGGCACAGCTGGCCACCACACACTGGGGAGACTGGCTTCTTGTCTGTTTGTCCCTACCGCAACAGACTACATCCCCGCACCCTGGCGTCCAGGGAGAGCAGGAGTGGTAGATGGCACAGACGGGGCAGTGGACAGATGTGCCTGAGCTGGCCGGGGACCTGGCATCTACACCCACGTACCTGCACCATCATCTTCCTCTTTCCCACGGGAACAAAATGGGTGGCGAAAAGCAGGGTGAGACATTTGGCCACTTCAGGCTCCAACACGCTGGGGCCGTTTCACACTCGCACTTGGAGCAGCTGCATCCTTTGCTTGTTCGGGATGAAACAAGGTGCCATTGCCTCACACAGAGGCGGTTCCATGTGGTTTCCTCAGAAAGCGAAGCCAGGATGCCCAGGGGCTGCCAGCAATTCACCTGAGTTATTCAGCAAGTGAGTGTGGTTTCTCTTATCTCTCACACTTTAAAGGCAGAAACAACTGGGGTGTGTTTTAACAGTTTATCTCTGAGTGCCAAAAAAATTACAATTTAAAACGGTGGCCAATTTGTAGGAGTTGGGTTGCCACACTGTAAAACCTGCTGGTGCTGCAGAATTCAATAACACAAACGCATTTCCACTCAACTCAAAGTTTCAAGTCCTGGGCAGGGAGTGTGAATATAGAATCACAGGAAACGAAATAACTCAACCCAGCAAACAAAACCATCAAGGATGCGAGCGGCAGTTTGACCGTAGTCCTGCTCAGGTTGAGGTTTACTGTTGACTTCTCCCTGTAATGCAGCAACCTGATTCTTAATGACACTGGGGCAGAGGAGGCGTTGAACTCAAAATAATGCCCTCCTCCGGCCAGGGCAAGGAGGCCACTGCACGCAGGAAGAGGAGGCCACCTCCCCTCAGGTCCTTGCGCAGACCTGACAGCCCTTTGCCTCCAGGACAACCATGCCCCGCCTCAGCCGATGCGATGGGCTCTCCTCCGCCACAGCCGGGCTCTCAGGGCCCAGCACGCACCCCCGCTGTCTTCTCACCTTCCATGGTACCCAGTCTCTCTTTTCTGCCTCTGTGATGTCCTAAGGCTGCTTTCACACAGGCCTCCTGTGACCTCCGACTGCACGGCCCCCATCAGTCTGCAGCTCCCTCAGGTGTCCCTTCTGGAATCATCCTGTCCAGAGCACCAAGTGGTCCCCATTTCCCAGGCTTCTTCCCCTCCTCAGGGTCCCTCCTGGGGCTGCCTTCCTTGTGCCCCACGCAGCCTGCAAGACTGCATCGACTCTCTGCACCTCCGCTGCGGCCCTGGCTCACAGCCCCACGGATGAGCGCGTCCACGGTGAATCTGTCCTGCAGCTCCCAAGCAGAGCAGCGGCAGCCGCTGTGCCCCTTTACGTCCCAGAGCCACTAAGATCCAAGCCACTGTCATTTCCCTCCCAGCCCGCAATCTACACAGCGGTACAGCAGTCCTTGCCCCCACCTTCCCCAGCCTCTGGGGATGACCTGTGGCCCAGCCCTGACCAGGCCTCTTTCTACCCACCCGGGCCCGCCTCCCTCGCCTCGCACTGCACTCGGCACCCGTGTCCTGATTAGCCCCCAGGCCCCAAGGGGAGATCATGTTGAAATACAAACCTCACGTTTCTTTCCTCCCAAACACACACAACCCCACAATGAAGCACTGCTGAGGACAAAAATCAAAACCCTAACATGGCCTGGATTTATCTCCTTCCTATTTTCATTTCCACATTTCTCAGCCAGCACATGCACACGCACGCACACATAGACTGTGACTAAGTAATTCTCTTACTCTCATGAGGCCTTGGTGAAGCTCTGCCCGTCTCCCCACGGCAAATCCAGCCGCCTTGGCATGTGCTCTCTCTGCAAACCTCTCAGTCTTCCCCTTCCCTCCTAGAACTGAACGTAATTCACAACTTAACACACGTGAACTTGATCTCCCTCCAGTCAACTGTAATCCATCACAACTGGAAACCAGGCCCTCTTGTCCATCGCTGGCTCCCCAGTGCCTGTTAGTGGGAGCGCGTGATCAGTAACTATTTGACCCCACCTGAGAGTCACCTGGGGAGGGTGACAAGCCACAATGCCAAGCCCTGTCCTGGGCCAAGTAAATCCAATGTGCTGTGATGAGGCCTGGGCTGGGGGTTCTTTTACACACGAATACACACACACACACACACACACACACACACGTGTGCACATGTCATTCTTACATCAGCACGGAGGAGCGCTGGTGTATGGCGTCCAGGCTGGGAAGTGAGGGGAGAGCTCCTTAGCATGAACACTCATGGTACAACATGCATCTGCATTGTGCGTTGTTCCTTCCTCAAGGCCGAATCGAAGAGTCCCAGATGTTCTCTCCAGTTTCATTCCCCAAGCCTCAGTGTATGGTGAGGACACCCGAGAATCCAAAAGCTACAGCTTGTCTGCCACGTGCAGCCCACGCCCCATCCTCCCCGTGCACAGGGAAGGGGGCCAGGGCTCTGCCTGTGCACTGTGCATCCCCGACATGGGACAGGCACTGCGGGGACTTCAGGGGCACAGTTCTGCCCCTCAGCCCAGACTTCTGTGCAGAGAAGAGAAGAGTCCTTAAATTGCTGGAACCTAAAGGGTGTGTCTTCCTTAGGTCATTTGACTGCACCCCCAGCTTCCTGAAGCCAGAGGCTGCGTCTCATTCACCTTGTCATCTGCCCGGCAAAAGCACGGGCCTGGCACATTCTGACTACTCAGCACACACCCACTGAGCAGAGCTGCATCCCCTTCCCGAGAGGCGAACATAACTGCACCTCCCACGGAAGCCCCTTCCCCACCAGCTGGAATTTACCAGGAGCTGCAAGTGCGCTGTGGAGCAGAAGCCCTTGCACCAAGCGCGGCACCCTGAGCAAAGCCCACGTCTATGATAACGGGAATTCAGCGGGCACTTTCTCTCACCTCTTCTCATTCACCTTCTCCCCAACCTGCAAGACAGGCCCTCCCCTGACTGCGTGTGGAGATGAGTAACTGCACTTGTCCCCTTGCCAACGCCACACCTGGAGGACTGACGGTGAAGGAGCCGTGCGTGACAAAGGAGCCAGGAGTGAGGATGGAGCCAGGAGTCGTGGAGGAAAAAGAATTCCAACCTAGACCTGGAAACGGGGTCAGTGGAACAAGTGGGTGAGCACCCGCCAAGGGCGCCTTATTATTCCTTTTGACCTGACCAGGCCCTGGCAGGGGAGCCGTTGGAACAGGGACTCTATAGCCAAAGTCCTGCACACTCTCCGGGTCAGACTTTGCTGTATTAATGCCACGTTCATGCGAAAACCTGTGCATCAGTGTTCGTAGCAGCCTTATCAGTAAAGCCCAAACCTAGAAACAACCCAAATAGCCGTCAACAGGCAAATGGTTGAATAAACTGTGGTCCATCCATACTCTGAAATACTACTCAGAGGTAAAAAGTAACAAACTATTGACACACACACCCACCTGGATGGATCTCTAGAGAATTATGGGGCGTGAAGCAAGCCAGTCCCAAAGGTTACATGTCTTATGCTTCCATGTATATAATAACCCTGAAACGATAAAAGTGTAGCAAAAGAGAACAGATTAATGGTTTCCGGGGGGTTAGGGTGGGGGTGGGTTGGGGGCAGGGGCAATGTGATGTGGCTATAAAAGGGCCCCAGGAGGCCTCCTCGTGTCCTGGGAATGTCCCGTGTCCTGACTGCATCCATGTCAGCACCTGGCTGTGATATTCTCTCTACAGTTTTATAAGATGCTGCCATGGGGTGGACTCGGTGAAATTTACATGGGATTGTTCTATATTACTTCTTATAAACGGAATGTGAATCTATAATTATCTCAAAATTAAAAATTTTGTTTAAACAAAGAAAAAGCAGAAGAGGTTCCCAGGACACGAGTTTATTCACACATTGCCTAAGGACTAGATGGAAGGGGCTTTGTCACCTGTCAGCTGCAGGAAAGCCAAACCCATCCAAACAGGCCACCAGCATCCACCCCGGGTGTTATGAAGCCAAGGCCTGGGCTTGTCTTGCAGCCCCACAGGCTGTGGTCCTTGTTAGGACCAGAGCTACAGGCCCCTGGGAAGGGCAGGGACCAGCTTCGTGCATAGGAGGTGCAGGGAGCCATCGAGCCTGGCTTTGAGTACCACTGAGGACCAGTGGGCACCATGACTCCTGCTCTTCTGAGAAGGTGCTGGAACTGTCAGCACAACAGCCAGTCCTCTGCAGACATTGTCTTAGGAAGGTTCTGCTAAAATGTGAACACATTCCAGAGGCAAAATAACTCAACTGTCATCGTGACATCACTTTCCTGTAAAGGGCCAGATAGTAAATATCTTCAGCTCACCGGACCATTTGGTCTTTGCTGCACCTACTTAACTCTTGTCTTGTAGCTTAAAAGCAGCCACAGACAATACGTAAGGAAATGGGTATAGCTTATGTCCCAGTAAAACCATTTTTTACGAAAGCAGGCAGAGGTCTGGATTTGGTCCGCAGGCTATAGGTTGCCCACTCAGCGCCGCTTACATTTACATGATGCTCTTGCAGTTTGCACAGCACGTCTACGCTGGGCACCACCAAGGAGGCATGGATAATTCCTAGCGGGTTCAGAGGTGGGTCTCTCTACCAGAGGGAAAGCACAGGGCAGCAAAGGGGCCAGAAAAGGGCCTGGGGCTCTGGGAAAGGTGCTGGGGACCAGCTTAGACACTCACCCAGGCCCTGTCAGGGATCCTTAGAGCCAGATGGGAAAAAGCTAAGAATAGGGAGAGGCGTCTTATCAGTATCGGTGTCCACCATGCAGGTACCTGGGTCTTTCTCCCCATCATGCCAGCTAAGGGCACGTTAATTCACATGGGTTCCAACCCAGGTTAATGCTCGAGATTGTGTACCAGAAAAGGAAAATGCTTCACTGCAGCAAGGAAGCCAGATCTCATCCCAGCTCTGGCCCTCGCCAGCCATGGGAGCTCAAAGCACTCACTCCAGCCCAGGAGCGGCCGGCCAAAAGCCCTGGGTTACATGAGCCTCATGTCTGCAAGTGAGCTTTCATTGCCACAGTGGGGGCCTTATCTACCTGGAGTTTTAGTAAAGGTGATCATTCAGAGTCTCACCTTAAAGGCAAAATCTAGCCATTGTTTTCATGCCTTATTTTCTTCAAAATCTTCTGCTTAACTTTTGCCTGCATGTAAGTAGAAGGCCCCTGGAGAAACAAACACTAGAACATACAGTCCATGTTGGGCACCAAGTTTCTTAGCTAAAGCGTACAAAGACCTTGGGAAATGACTCAAATGCCAGGAAGGAAGTTTGGGGGAAGAAAAGGGGGGGGGAGTTCATTTAAAGCAAGAACAAAAAATAATGAAAGGCAAGCTAAAATAACAAGGGAAGATATGACATCAGCATAGTTTTTTTTTTTCCTCTATAAATGACGCCAACCCCCACTCAGAGGAGTCCCTGGAGCATTTTTCATGGTAGGTAGGGAATGGAATGGGTAGAGATACTGTCTGAGAAGTTAGCGCAGGTAACTTCCTTTGTATGTGATTATCTCTAACTTTTTAGTGAAATATAACTTACCCACAGGAAAGAGCACGTCTTGTTTCAACAGCCCGATGAATTTTCATAAGTGAACTCACTCAAATAACCAGCTCCCAGATCAAGAAGCAACATTCCCCGAGCCCTAGACACCCCAGTGCCCCTGCACACACTGTTGTCCCTGGGTGATCACTCTCTTGGCTCTGATAACAGAGATGATCACGTTGGGCTGTTTTACGTCAATAGAATCACCAGATGTCTGCTGTTTTGCGTCTTGCACTCAACACTGTGTTTGCGAGATGCATCCACGTTGTGTGTGGTTGTATGTGGTTCATCTCCATCTCAATCCTGAGTATTCCACTGTGTGAATATGCCACAATTTTTAAAATCCGCTCTGCTATTGATGAGATGTAGATGGTTTCTGGATTCTGTTGTGCCTGATTTGAGGGAGATGGAGAAGGCCGCCCCGCTGCACGTCCTCCATCTGAACTGTCTGCAATGCTTCCCTGTCGCTAGCCGGGCGAGCTCCCTGTGGAGGGGCCACCATGCATGAAGCTGTCAACTCCCTGACGCCCTGCACACCAGGGACCTCACCTCCTGGCGGAAGGCAGACGGGGAGGTGACTTGTACACGTTTTGGCTCCATCATTTCACACCGAACCTGTTCTGCATCTCTGAGTCTGAGCCACAATGTCTTTACAATTCCTCGGAGGTCCTCCTCGTACACTTCCCTTCAAACCATTCACCAGCAGCCTGAAGACCTCTCTGAGCCCTGGGGCTTTGGGATAAAATAGACAGTGCTGCCCTCAAGGAGCTCACAGACAGGTTAAAAACATTCAAACAGAATCGGACTGATGTAATACGAGAAAGAGTCGCTGTATCCTGGCAATGGAGAGAGTGGGGGCCGAGGAGCTTGCTCAGGGGAAGGTGGGAAGGGGTGTGGAGGGAGAGGCTCAGCAACCTGACAGAGCCTTTAAGGCATCATGTGGTTGTTCACAAGGGACAAGGTGAACCTAGAATCCTCCCCTATTCGGGAGGAGAGACAACGTTGACAGATATGGACCCAAGTCTCATCTTTTAAGTAGAAACGGGGATGGAATCGGGTAGACACAACTGTGTTCTTTTCATTCAAATGCACCGCCAATTCCTAATACCCAAGAAGGTCCTTTTGGGGTGCATGGTTGCAAGGGGGGCAGCAGAGCTGGAGGACCCAGGCACGTGCATTGCCAGGGCTAAGTCCTGACAGTTGGGGATAGCATCCAGTGTCCTGCCGCTACACAGCCTCCAAGCGCAGGACACAGCTGACTGCCGCCCTGCTCGCTGGCTGTTCCTGCCATTTTCTCTCCTTCCTGGAAGCTGCTCACTTACCTTGTGTTCTATCTTCACAGCAGCAGGAATGCTGATGCAAATGGAAGAATTTTCCAGAAGGAACCACCATGCCTAGGACCTGATAGAGGAACCGATGACTTGGTTTCCTGTGAGCTCACGTTGGCGTGGCTCGGAGCACAGGGAGCTCTGAAGGGGGGACTTCCATCTGAGCTGAGAGCCTGCCGCTGGCCCCAGCAGGGCAGAGTGCTGCAGATCCGTGCTGTGGCAGCTGCTGGTGACCACGTATTTCTCCCACATTTTTCAGAAAATTATCTAGCTTTTAAAATTAGCTATTAGCATCTGTATGTGATTTGAAATTGAAGCAGTACATAGAAGGTACAGCGAAGTGAGTTCCCTTCCTCCTCCAGAGCTTCCGGCTGCTTCTTAGGACTTCCCTCCCCAGGGGGAGATTTCCCGGTACATCCTTCACACGTTTCTCTTCAAATACAAACATGTCCATATATGTGCAGTCCTGGTGTGTCCATGGTTTGTCACTTAAAAATACGTCCTGGAGATTGTCTCCTATCAGAGAGGGCACATTTTTTCAAGCGTGCGTTCAATGCTGCAGTCGCAGTGCAGGGCCCCGTGGTGGGGGTTGCGGGGGAGGGTGTCTATTTTCCTATTGAGATTTTGGTGTTTTTCTTACAGAAATGTAGTACATGCTTATAAAGTCAGCCCTCCGTGAGGTGTGCCTGTGCGTGTGTGTGATGCGTGAGCTATGCAAATTCTTTTTTTCTGTCGTCATATGTCTTTTGACTTCATGTATGATATTTTTTTTTTATTTCCAGGATATTGTCATTTCTTCCTAGTTAAGTGTATTACCCATGTCCCATTTGGCTTCTGAATTTGTATTTTGCTCAGAAGGGGCTTTTCTTTCCCACTCTTATAAAAAAAAATGCTTCCATATTTCCTCTAGTATTTTAAAGTATTACTTTTTACTTAGATGTTTTTATTACATCTAGAATATATTTCAACTGGTAGGGTGAGTTAGGGATCGAATTTAATTTTATTCTAGACGGTTATCTAGCAGCCCAACTTCATTAAATGACCAAATCGTCCTGTTCTATTAATTTTAAATGTCATTTTTATTATAAATTAAATTTTTATATTATTCGGGTCCATTTCTGTACTTGATTTCTTTCATTGGCCCATCTGTCTATTCATACTTCAAAATGTAAATTGTTTAAACTTCTGAAGCTTATAATGTTTCCATATGTCTGAATTTTATACATCCAAATCTCTTCTTTATCTGAATTTTCCCATATCCTTTTACCTCGTTTTTCCTTTTTGGTAATTACTTCCCATAAGAACTTCCCATAGATAAAATTCAGCTTACCTAGTTGAAAATAAGCTATCTTTTTATTTTTATTTAAATCACCATAAACATACAGATTAACTTGAGAACAATTTCAAGTTTTATAATGCTGAGTTTTCAATCCCAGAACAGAGAATGTCTTTCCATGTAGTCATAATCTTATTTGTTTTTTCCTCTCTGTGTTTTATGTTTTAAGATTTTGTCCCTAGGAACATGTTCTTTATTTGTTTATTCTTTGCTGTTTAAAAAAACTTTTTAAAATTGCTGTCATCAATGTAATATTTTTTCCATTATGTTTTCTGACTGCTCTTGGTTTTAGAGAAATGTTATTGATTTTTGTAAATTAAATTTGTAACCATGTAGCTTGATTGAACTGCTTGTTATTTCTGGCACCTTTTCAATCAATTAATTTGCTTTGTTCTTTCATATGTAATATATTCCACCTGAAAACGCAGAAGTAATTACTCTTCCCCTCTTAGATTTTTAAATTCAATATTTTCCCTCTGGTTAAGTGCACTGAAGAACACTCCGAGAATATGTTACATCATGTGGCATTAATTGGCATCCTTGTTCAAGGCTATTATGAGAATGTCCCTAGCATTTCACCATTAAGTGTGTATTTTTATTACAAATAGCTGTATCATGTTGGGGAAGTAAATATCTATTCCTATTCAATTGATGTTTAAAATCAGAAATATGTTGAATTTTATCCAAGGCCTCATTGATGACCATGAACATGATTGTACTTCCTTCTCTCCTTTGGCTTAGCAGGTGCTGCTGGGGGAGCCCCCCACTCCTGAGCCTTTTGGGGGTGCCCCATCCTCCACCTACTGTGCGTGTGGGCTGCTGATGGCTCATGACCCCCCCTTCCTGAGAACTGCCTGTCCCCGACAGGGGTCCTGTGGCCCAAACACTCCTTAGAGGTGAGACAGCCCAAGTCACTATGGCTGTAAAGGTCACAGCAAGCCAGTCCCCTGGCTCCAGATGGAACAGACAGTGGGGGCAGCCTGCGCTCCTGGCTCCCTGTGGGGTGGGCCAAAGAGACTGACCCCAGGGAACCTCCTGGTCACTGCCTTCTCCCCTGCGCTCCTGCTTCCCTGGCAACTTCTCCCTGAGGCTTCACCTGGCTGGGGATCCCATCTCAGGCTCTGCCTCCAGCGATCCCGACTGAGTCAGAGGTTTGGAGAGTTATGTGAAGGCAATGGATTTTCTAACATGGCGACACTTTCGTCTCCAGGACAGACCCTCCTAGATGGGTTATTGTTTCTTTAATGTATTCCTGGGTCGTATTTGCTACTATTTCATTTATGATAGTTCCATCAATAATCATAGGGAAGATTAGTTTATTGTTATTTTGTGTTTTCTCAGGATTCGTTTTTTTATTGACCTAGAACATATAAAATGACACTAGAATTATCTATTACTTGAATTTGAAAGAATGGCCAAAAAAAAAAAAAAAAGCAAAAAAAAACTTTTGACCTTAGAAGAAATAAAACATCTTAACAGACAAGTTACATGGAACAACTGAAAATGTTACTAAGATCTGAATCTTCTCCATTAAGGTCCAGATAATTTCTGTAAAACTTTGAGAGATCCAGACAGCAGGATCACTTGAGCCCAGGAGCTCATGTCTGCAGTGAGCTCATGTCTGCAGTGAGTGCCACCGCACTACTCCAGCCAGGGCAACAGAAGGAGACCCTGTCTCAAAAACAGAAAAAAAAAAGTTGGTTTTTTTTTTTTTTTTGTAAATAAGAAAAAATACTGATACTCCCTACATTTCTAGAGTAACAACCATTCTATTTCACTTGCAGGGAGTTAAACAATATATTCTCCCGAAATTATTTCTTTTCCTCTTTTTCTATTGTTAGTTCTTCATTCTCATTTCTACTTTTGTGTTTTGTGTTTCCCCTTTTCTTCCTCTATATAAAAATCATATTGTTGGGGATCTTCTGGTATAAAAAATGCAAGAAATATTTAAAAAAAGGAATAAAATAAAAATCACTCAAAATCTGGTCATGCTGAGATAAAACTGTTAATGATTTGGTGGCCTTCCCTTTGTAATCTGTTTATGCATCTATATCTACATACAAATGTAGACAACATAAGTTGTATCTTGGGCTGTTTTCTGCTGCTATGACAGAATTCCACAGGCTGAGTAATTCGTAAACAGTAGAAGTTTGTTTGGCTCACGGCTCCGGAGGCTGGGGAGTCCAAGGTTGGGGGACACACCTGGTGAGGGTCTTCTTGTGGCATCATGACATGGCAGATAGCGTCACCTGGCAAGGAGATGCGCATGCAAGACAGAGAGAGGAAATCTGGCCAAACTTAGCCTTTTTATCTGGAGCCCGCTCTCGAGATAACCGACCCGCCCCATGATGATAGCATTCATCCTCTCATGAGGGCAGAGCCCTCGTGACCTAACCACCTCTGAAAGGTCCTGCCTCTCAACACTGTGACAAAGACAATTAAATTTCAGCATGAGTTTTGGAGGGGACATTCAAGCCACAGCAACTGGATAATATTCATGCTATTTTAATTGTACCCACTGTCCTTTACTTAAAGAAAAAAGTCTTCTATCAGTTTTACCCACCTCTTCTCTATCACTCCCACCCCCCTCCCTCACACACACACAAACATTGCTTTTCACTGAAGTCAACAGCTAGTGATCACTCTCCAACATGGTGGCTGGGGGCTCTGTGTGCTTTAGTTTCTTCAAATACGGAGTTTTCTGATGTTCACTTTGCTGTTGTTTTTGGTTGGCGTTGAGGAGCAGAGCTGCACACAGCTGCCGCTGTCTTCCGTCTGTAGAAGGAAAACCCTTCCCTGAGCTCCCTGAGGCTACTGTAACACACCGGCACCAATTCAGTGGCTTGAAGCAATGCAAGTATGTATTTCTCGCAGTTTTGACAGTTGGAAGTCTGGAGCGGGTCTCATGAGGCTAAATGCAAACGTTGCAGACTGCTTCCTCTAGAGCCCCCTGGGAGGATCTGCTTCCTCGCCTTCCCAGCTTTGGGGGCTTCCTGCATTCCTTGGCTCCTGGTCCCTTTCTGCCTCCACAGATAGACGTTTGAGCGTTTCTTAGGCTTCATCAGACTCTAACACTTTCACCTCCCTGCATCACTTATAAGGTCCTGGGTGACTACTCGGGACCCTCCAGGTAATCCAAAATATTCTCCTCATTTCCAGTTTGGCTGATTAGCAACCTTAATCCCATCTGTGAGCTTAACCCCCTCTTGCCATGTGACGTAAGATACTTGCAGGCTGTGGGGATGTGGACGCAGGTACCTTTAGGAGGGGGCGTTATTCTTCCCATTGCTACTACCTGATAGTTTTCCCTAACACCATCCCACGCCCCCTGGGATCCGGGCCGTGGCCTCTGCTGACCTGTGTCTGGAAGCAGGTGTAGTCGGGGAGCTGCACGGAAGTGCGGTGAGGAGAGGGACACAGTCCAGAGGGAGTGGCCTTCTTGGGTCTGAGCTTTGTATAAAAGGGGGCAATGAACCCTCCCTCACGGAAGGCTCTCTTGGGTCCACACCTCCTTGAATCCACTCAACAGCCGTATTAAGTAATTATTTTCTTCACGCCTAGGAGTAAGGAACTGAGGCCTGGAGAATTTCAGGATTTTACTGTCTCAGAGCCTTGGCCAATACCGAAGAGGAATCATAGCTCCTGTGCCCTGCCTTCCTCCAGGCACACTGGAAATATCCCAGAAATTTAGCTTCAGAGACCATGGTGGGAAAGTGCTCCTCGCCTTACCTTACCAAGCCTCTCAGCTGGTCTCTAAATATCGTGCCAGGGCAGGGAGATTGTTTGCTTACAGGCTCACGGGTTCTCTGAGAGTTGAGGGTGCTTTCTGTTACCCAAAAGGGAAGCGTCTTCCAGATGGCTTAATTTCTACGTGACACAGTGGCATGGCGGATGCTGCTACCCCCCTTGCATCCCCTCTGACATCCAAGGGCTCTCTCTGGTGCATGTGCAGGGCAGGCTGGAAGTGCCAGGGCATTAGTGCCCCTGCCTGCAGCCTCGACCAGTGGCGAACCCAGCTGGCCGGCCCGCAGTGGGCCAGCTCTGAGGGGCTGGCACCACCCTGCCCCCGGGTTCCCCAGGAGGACAAGGCTCCAGCTGCCCACAGTGGCAGCCCGCTGAGTACACCCCCTTCTTGCGGCTCCTTTTCCTCAGCATGTGGAAACACTCAGGGCCTCTCTGGGGACTGGACCTGCACGTGCGTCCCCAGCCCAGAAAACGAGAAGCCCAGGAGCTCTGCCAGCTCCAGGTCCCGCCTGTCCAGCCCTCCATTCCTTGTAAGTGACAGCCGGGGACAGGCTCTTCCAAATGCTCCCTGTGGTCCTTGCCATCCCACCCCACCCCGGAGACTCCCACCCCCCAAGTGTTTTTAAGCTACCAGTTGTTGGCAGCTTCAATGCCAGGCATCATGTGAAAAATGCCATCAACCCTATTATATCCTTTAATCTGAATAATGACGGAGGATCATTCCCCAAGTTTAGAGACCGGAAAAGATACTCAGAGAAGCTGAGCGCTGGAGATGTGACAATTTCCCGCATCACTAAGGCGCCAGCACAGATCACTAAGGCTGCAACAGGAAGCAGACAGCGTCCTCACGGTGGCGGCCCACAGCTCTGATGGGAGGCTCTCTTCTCATCACAAGGTTAACAATGTTCGTGGTGACAAATTTGGGAAAAATGTGTTCCCCATCCCATTTTCTGAGAATTACGGTCAAAAAGTGAAGGCAGAGCCACCCTCACTCCTTCACGCCCTGGGCCCCACAAATTAGCGGTGCTGTTTTGCCTTCCCGTCTCCCAAAAGAGCAAGAGGTCTGGCAGAGGGGATGTGTCCATCCAAAGCCTGTTCCCCCACTTCTAGAGCACAGTCCAGGTACCTGGGATCCTTGAAGTTGTGCTCAGACGGGTACTTCCAGGGCTGAGCGGGTCCTTTCCTGGGTGGTGCGTCCTCCTGTGGGTGCAGCAGCCCTTGGTGTGCGCCTCGCTCTGGAAGGGTGGCTGCGGCTGCTCGTGGACAGGGTCTGCACGTGCATGCAGGCTGGGTTGTGACCAATGTGAGCACAAGATCCCTGGAGGCGCAGAGCTGTGTGGCAGAAGCCAGGAAGCTGGCTGTGGGCCGAGGGCCAGGCTGCCCTGTTCTACAGGGAGAGTGGAGGAGCCTGAGAATTCAAAATTCACACCTGGGCTCCCAGTTGTTATGGAGGTATATTTGTCAAACTACAAGATAAGCCATGTTTTATGTAACAATTTGTTAGCTTGACTTAGGAATGCCAAATATTTAAACATGCAATAAATGGGCATCTCTTTGTCCTCTTGCTTCAGGCCCCAAACATATTGGGGGCGGACCAGGAAAGGGGCCGAGGGAGTGCAAAAGAGAGGCCAGGGGTGTCAGAAGGCCAAGTGCACAGACCACCAACATGGGCTCAGGCTGGAGGGCCCCTGAGCTCCAGACGTGGGACCCTGCCTGCCTCAGTGCTTCCTTCCCAGGGACTTTATGTCCCCAGCCCTGGAAGTCCCTGGGCATGGGACTCCCCAGGGACTTAAGGGCTTTGTGAGAAAGTTTTGTTCTGGAAGACGTCTGTGAATAAGAAGATTGGTGCCTTGAGGGGTGAGGGAGAGATTGCCCTGTACAGGTCAGCTGCAGCTACTTTTCGGTGCCTGGGACTCACAGTGCACACAGACCGAAGGCCCTGTGATGGTACAGCCAGAACGGCGGGGTCAGACCTCAGGTGCTGCTTTCAAAGGAATAACTGGACCTCATCTGTGTCTGCAAACCTCCACATCCGGAGGTTCTCAGAACTAATACATCTAAGTCTTGGCCCACTTCATTGCAACAGTGGCTCCTGTGTTGGATGGCTCCTATCTTTGCTGTGTCCTTTTTAAAAACAGCTGCATTTCCCTGGACATTTGTCTCTGATAGGGGAACTCACCCTAGTTCCTTAACAAAAAGCAATGTGTTTTCTTCTGCTGAGAGCAGATCTTTTACTCATGAGAGAAAGCCAGCAGTGACAACGGACACATTTCTCCCTGGGATGTTTCCCAGTGAGCTAGTTTTGCCTCGCATAAGTTAACTCCTTAAAGGAGAAATTGATTAGATAATTATTCTATTAAGCGTAGGTCTAGCTAAGATCACATCATTCTGGTTAAACTAAAGTTACAAAAATCAGCTAGTCAGAGTCCCATTTATTTGGTGGGCTCCTGCCTGGCGTTTTAGGAATGTTCACACTGGAGAACACTGTGTTATGTCAGAGGATCCCAAATATCAGTGTGGGGAGCATGAATGAGTGATTCCTTGAAGAAGCAGAGGCTTAACCTTCAACCCTGTCCTCCACGAGCAGAATCGGGGCTGGAGCTGGGACATCTGCTCATCTGATTATTGGCCCACGTGATTCTGATAGAAGCAAACTGAGAACTGTGCAGGGAAAATGTACAGAGACAGTGGTATCCTCACACCTATGCAGCCCCAGAGGGAGGTCATGGAGGCAAGTTTGGGAAACAAAAATCTGTATTTTTGAAGTAAAGCGAAAGAGAGAAGGTTACACTGGGGCCATGCTGGAGTCAGTCCAGGACATGGCTAATAGGTATTTTCTGAGACATTTGCAGATGAGCTAAGATCCTATCTGGATTTGTTTCCAAACAATGGGCTGGGGGAATGGTGGGTGCAGATGGAATGGGGTTGGCTGTATGGTGAACATAGTGAGGCTGGGTGATGGCACATGGAGCTCATTGCAGTATTATTATTATGTCATTCCTTTGACTTCTATATATGTTTGAAAATGTCTGTTATATGGCTGGGCATGGTGGCTCACGACTGTATTCCCAGCACTTTGGGAGGCCAAGGTGGGAGGATCACTTGAGCAGCAGTACAAAACAAGCCTGGATGAGACTGTGTCTCTACAAAACATTTTTAAAAATTAGCCAGGCATGGTGATGTGCAACTGTAGCCCCAGCTACTCAGGAGGCTAAGGCCGGTGTATCACTTTAGCCCAGTAGTTCGAGACCAGCCTGGGCAACATAGCAAGACTCCGCCTCTACAAAAAATAGAAAAATTAGCCAGACATGGTAACACGTGTCTGTAGTCCCAACTACTCAGGATACTGAGGTGGGAGGATCGCTTGAGCCCAGGAGTTGGGGGTTTCAATGAGCTATGATTGCACCACTGCACTCCAGCCTGGGCAACAAAGTGAGACTCTGTCTCAAAAGAAAAAAAAAAGCACATTGTAAAGAGTTAAAATTGCAAGAAAAAAATTGGCAAAGGCACCATCTTACAGGACTAGAGTTTAAGGACTAATTCTTTGTTCCCATGAAAACTTACATAAACATAGAAATTAGCAGAGAAATGAAATTTGCTCTGAGAAACAAATCATATGTGGCCAACTGCACTGGAACACATTTATTACATGAAACGAGGAGTGACTGAGTAATGGTTTTAGCGTAGAATTAAGCAATGACTGTGGAAAGGATTCTCTTTCTTCTTTGTGGCTCTTATCTAATTGCCATGACTTTTATATAACAGCCTGAAAAACAACAGCAGTAACAGCACGTTGTTGTAAAATATCATCTCACAACGAGGGGAGCTTTTGTTGAAATAAGAAGGTGTTTTGGAAATTTTGTTTGCTTTGGTTTGTAAGCTGGGTGCCGATTCACATTCCTGATTGCTCATTAGTGCCCAGTAAGCAGAAACTCCCAGGGACAGCAGCGCTGGGCCCCGGAGGGAGCTGTGAGGTGGGGTCAGGGCCCAGGAGGAGAGTGGAGGAAGAACAAGGAATGAGGGTCTCGGAGCTGGGTGGAGGCCGGCCCAGCTGTTCCATGACTGGCCCCAGGAGTGTCTGAGGACGGTTTGGTTGACACTTTGTTCCTCCACTTTTCTGATCAAACAATAATTTTTATTTGTGATATTACTGAAAGGTGGTCTTACTAATAACCTATCTAACAGAGGAAGATAAATAAACAGAAAATAAGGAAAATAAACTCACAACGCAACTTACCCCCTTTGTTTTCATTAAAATACCTGTGGTCTAACTCGTCCTCTCTAGACTTGGTTTTCTCAGCCGTGAAGAGCCCTTGGCAGAGTGAGGCTCAGCTCCAGCTCTTCGACTTAACTCTCACTGGACAGATTTCAAGGACTCAGATAAGCAGAAAGAGCACCTGCAACAGCTTCAGCCGCTGCTTTTGTTGTAAGTCTGCTGAAACAGAGAAAAAAAAAAAGGCCATTTTTACCCTTTAAAACTCCAAACAACTTTTCTCAATTGCCTGACATTTCTTTCCTCCCTCTGTGTGTTGTGGCCTCTCTCTCTCTCTCTCTCTCACTCTTTCTTCTTTCTTTCTTTCTGTTTTGGGAAAATGAATAAACTTTTACTTCTGCATATCCTAATCACTGAGAATTCTTTCTCCAACCCGCTGTGAACACCTAGTAAGTTTGCACCGTAACAATTATCCAGGCCTGCTGAAGTCCACCCTGGACACGAAACTCAGGGACCCAGACCCAGCCTGTCATTGACCCTCGTCCGCCTCAGCCCCATGAAAACCCTGCAGCGAACCTTTCCCTGGCTGGACCCTGGAATCGCTCACCCCCGGCCCTGCCTCTCTCACCCTCGGAAGCCAGGTGAGGCCAGCTCAGGTCGGGCAGGGAAGTGCCTGTGAGGGGGACCAGGGCTTAACCCAGGACAACAGTAAGATCAGTAATGACGAATTTGACTGTTGACTTTTCCTGTCTTCTCATCTTCACAGCAATGCTTGGAAAGGAAAGTCGTGTGATCAAATTCACAGATAAGGACACTGGGTATGTGCCAAGGTCATGATCGAGGTAGGATTTGAATTCCAGGTCCTTTGACTCTCCTACACTGCCTGGTCCATGACTGTGGAGCAGGAGGTCCAGCAATGTGGGGCAGGTAGTCAGAGGACAAAACCAAAGTGGCCACCACACTTCCTGAGATGGCTCTCCAAGCATCTCAGCCAGGGCTGCCCTCACAGACGCCCAGCAAGTTCTTCCACAGTAAGAAAGCTCAGGGAAAGCTCGGAGGAGCCTCTCTGGAGGAAACATTTGGGAGATGCCTGCCGCCGTGTGCACGACCCTGTGCTGGGTGCTGTAAGGCACAGAAATGACCTAAGAGCTGCAGATCTCAGCAAATTACTGACTACAGCTCTCCAGGAAAAAAGCCCCATTTCTAGCATTTGCCTCTTGCTGTGGTGTAAATAGCTCTACCATGGCCCATTTCAACCCACCACCAGATGTTACTGAGTGTGCAGTCGGCAAGAGATGTGCGTAGCCCACCGTTAAATAGTATTTCCACCATATGGATGCCATAGCCATACATAACCTCAAGGGCACAGATCTTACTAAAGTCATTAAGAATTCATGAGTGTTTCATATTTATTACCTTTTTAAACATCGTTCATTTACTTGTGCGTTTCCATAGTTGGTTTTGAATAATGACTATGTTTAAGAACCAGCTTGCAAAATTCAGAAAATTTTACAATCAACTCTTTAAATAAGTACAGGCCAGCATGGGCCGGCTCCCACGTACCCCCGGGTCTGAGGCCTCCGGCTCTGGAAGTCTATGGAGCAGAGAAAGGTCAGTGGTTCAAGGACAATTAAGGGTTAAACCTGTCCTGTGCTGTGTTATGGTGAGGTAGACATGCCTAAAAGCAGATGATAAAATCTTAAACCATTGGTAGGAGAGGACACTTGGGCAATCATTGGTCCAATCCCTGCGGAGAGATCAGAGAAGTACAACTCCATTCGAGCCAACGAGCTGTGGTTCTAGCTAATAACGTAAGTCCAGCGTGTTTTTCTGCTGGTGCAGGGCAGGGATTTCAGAAAGCTGGTCAAATTGCTCATTCTATTAGAATCAAGGGCAAGAAACTGCGTCAGCTTTGCCTGTCAGCTGTCGTTTACACCACACCCTGTACCTGTCTCTCAGCTTGTCTGCAGGGACTGGCTGCTTCTTGCTGGGTGCCCCATGTTCTCCTGTCTGTGGACCGCTGCTGACCACCTAAACAACAGGACAGAGTCTGGGGAGAGGTGGTGACAAGGCTCCTGAGATATACTGGAAACATCCATGTTTCCTGGCCAGGGAGTTTCTTCCTCGTTTTAGGTGCAGAAGGAGCTGCCCCGTGCACCGAGGGGCTCCGTGCACGGCCCAGTGTGAGTGCCAAGCTCCCTGCCAGCCTCTGGGGTCATAGCTGCACCAGCTTTGTGCTGCATTCATCCCATGCAATTGTGTTTCCCTCTCATCCAACATTAAATCCTATTTAATATTAAAACCAATTAAAATCCTATTTTGAGAAAGACAACAAGATTAGGAATCAGGAATGCTGGGTTATCTGTGCAATGCTGTGGCAATTTTCAAACCTTGCAAGAGGCAGGTTTCCTCTTTGATCCTTGGTTTTCAGTTACACCCGCTTAAGGTGCTAATAATGCTCTAACTCACTGATGCCATGAGAGTAAAAATAGCAAGTTGTGAACAGTTTTTTTAGACGTGTTGTGTTAAAACCTGTTTGTTATCCTCGGCCCCACCGTCATCCACACCTATATCATCTGCTTTGACTTGGAGCAAGCTTCGTGAGTCTCCCGGGACCCCAGTTTTGTCACCTTGACCTGGTGACACCCATCACTTGGAAAAGTTTTTGTGGGTTACCCCAGGCTCCAGCAGGCACACCGCTGTTAGGGAGTCTCGGCCCCGTGGGGATAAAGAACAAGGCAAGAGCTCAAGGTCACTGGGTCTGCAAGTGAAGGGCTGAAGACAGCCAAGGCCGGGCTGGATGTCACCGTCCCAGGGGCCCCATAATGGAAGCCTGGAGCCCAGAGTTTGGAGAGGTTATTCCCAATCCCCGAAAGAGTGGAAATCCCCGCCTCTCCCAGATGTTACTGGAATGTAGGCTCCCTGCCCTGCAGCTGGTCAGCAAAGCTCCCACAAATTCATCCTCACAAATCCACATCCCCAAAAGCCTACTAATATTTTGTAGCTCTTGTACATTCTTTGTGATTCAACTAATTATTTCCTCTCCCTGGTTTAGAGAGGTACCTGGGGAATTTTGGCTAACTCTTTCATTTCTGGTCTTTAATTCAGGGCCTTATGGAAAAATTGGGTAAAATGAAAATGAAAAGGGGCCTCAGGCATAATTGAAATGATCTTCAATATGTCCTGCAGAGTCGGCTGGGAAGGGTGCCTCTTTCAAACCTGTTCCTCCAGGACCGGCCGAGTGAGCGGACACCCACCATCCTAAGACCGACTCCCAAGCTGGGGTCGCAATCTGTGGGAAGGGGAGGTTTGGAGAGACCAGACTAGGCCTACGTTGGTCTTTTACACTAAGCACATGTTTGCATACTTCTCAGTTGTGATTTTAAAGCCACTCACCTTTCTCCCACCTGTAGTCCTCTACATTGGACTTGAACACAGCCGCTCTGGAAAATCCAGAAGTCAACAGGGCTGAAGTCACAGCCTGTGGCTGTGTTACTGTCTAACTGAAAAATACGACACAAACAAAACCTTACAAACTGTTAATATATGGATTCCACTGGGGCTACTTATGAAAAATGCTTTAGGTAGAGGAGCTACTCGGACGCGCTCAAGCACAGGGGCAGATGCGCACTTGTAGGCGTTATTAAAGTCTGCCAGGAAGAGAGCCCCCGAAACCTTGTGTGGAAAATCATTCCCATGCTCCAGCTGAGGGAACCAGAGGTCATTTGCTCTGACCCCTCATTTCACAAATGCAACAAAAAATCAGATCCAGAAAGGTTAAGTGACTTGACCAAGTTGAAACATCTAATTAGTGGCAGAAGCCAAATTAGAATCCAAGATTTATATTTGCATATAAGTGTGTATGCAAGCATGTGCATATATTCATGTATGTAGTACACATCTGGAAAATCATTATCTTTTTCTCCAAATAATTGCTCTTAAGGAAATACATCCTAAGAAAGCAATCTTAATTACAAAATCAGTGTTCTGCATTCATATCACGGAACCGTTATTGGAAAAAACAAACAAAAATATTGTACTAATCCAACAATAATAGTGTGGTTAAGTAAACTATCACGTAACCACATGATGTGTTATGCATAAATTAAATAATGCTGATGGAGAGTTCATGCACGTACAGGGAAATGTTTATCTTTTAACATTCAAGTGGGAGAAACTCGGGGTTTAAAACTTTCTGCAGAGTAACCTCAACTATGTCCAAAACTTCCCAGAAACCCGCCGACCTGCCAGCAGCGAGCCTTTCCAGGTGGTGGCATATGGATGGCTTTTTGGTCCCAACTATTTCTCTGTCTTTTCCAACTTTCTATAATAAGTATAGACAGCACAGCTTTTAAACAGAAGAGAAGACGGGAATTTGTAACTAGAGACATGCACGCAGGCTCCTGACCCGGAGCAGTTTGGTGACTGTCCCCATCTTGAAGCTCCAGGTGAGCAGGCAGGACCTCGTTCTAATAAAGTCCGCGGGTTTGTCCTACATTCAGCATGTGTTTGGCCACGGAGGACGGCTCTGGGGTTGAAAGTCCCCTTTTCTGGTGTCTCCTAGTGTGCTCTTCTGTCCAACCTCAGAGACCACGTGTGGCCCTTGGGGCAGGTCCTCAGGCAAACTTATGTCCCCCAACCCTGCCTCAAGAGAAAATGGACTGCCTCTGACCTTGCATTCCTCTTTGTTTACTTCCCCAAAGCTCTTGAGAATTCACAAGCCTCCTGGCTTTTGCTGTGACCTCCCACAAGTTTACAAAGTAGGACTCACCAGAGAAGGGAGGCAGAAGGGTGGACTGGCGGTCCCAGCCCCGCCCTCGGGCGTCCAGTGGGAACTGGGCTTCCTCACCCTGCTTTCCCCTTCGTGGAACCTAAGTTTGGCGCCTGGTAGGATGCGCCCGGTCAGACTCTGTGGCCACCTGCTGAGTAAAAACTGGGCCCTCTCCTGAGGTCTGGGATGGGCCTTGGGAAAGTTGAGTTATGTTACTTAAACAACTGCAATCTCTGCTCTTCATTTGCCTAACTTGGAGGGACTTGGTTCGCGCGGGCGACAGGCCCAAGGCATTTATTAGCAATCACGGCGTGTTGCATGGACAGCTTGACGGATGCTGCAAGGCTAGCCAAAGTCCTCTGTCCTGCTCAAACCAAGGACATTGCCCACGGCACAAGGGCCGTACAGTGATAAACACGTCCTCCCCCTGACGACCAGGGTGAGGGAAGCAGAAAGTGAAGCTAATTTTAAGTGTCAGGGAAGTTAGTTGAAACTCCCTTGACCCAAACTACTCTGAAGTACTCTGGAAAAACGCACCCACGGTGCACTGTGGAAAACATATCCCAATTGCAGTGCCGGCCGGGAGACTCTAGACATAAGCCTGTTATTTACTCTCATGCTTCCAGAAACACGGAGGCTTCACCATGTGCCAGGTGCTCTTCTAGGTAAATGAGATGCCAATGAGACTCCAAGTGAGAAGAGGAGACAGATGTGTGTGCGGAGAGTCAGTGCAACGTGGTGTGACCAAGGGGCAGCCCAGGCCAGGAGCGCCATGGTGACGGGGAGGTATCGTGCTACTCCAGGGGTTGGAGATTGGGCTGGATTTGAAAGTGGAGCTTTCTAGACTTGGATAGAGGGATGTAGGCAGAGGAGAGGTATGTACAGACCCATGGAAGAGAAGGCACCAGGGCTCTTCATATCCCAGAAGAGTACGTGGGAAGGAGGGGCCAGAGAAGAAGCCGCTGGAGAGGTGGCCAGCTGTGAGTGTGGGGCTCACAGCCACTGGGATGGAGGGTCTCTCCAAGCTCACCCATGTGGTGGGCAGGGCCGGGTGACCCGGGCCAGCGCTCCCCAGAGTCAACTCCCATGGTAGCATCTGTATCACCCAGGAGCTCCTTAGAAATGCAAATTTTCACCCCTGGGTTAGTGTCCTGGGGCTGCCTTAGCAAAGTACCACAAACTGAGTGGCCTAAAATAACAGAAATTTATTCTCTACAGCTCTGGAGACTTGAGTCTGGAATTGAGGTGCCGACAGAACTGTTCTCTCCGAAGCTCTGGGGAAGGAGCCTGCCTCACCCTTTCCAGCTCCTGGCAGCCCGGACATCTCTTGGCTTGTGACAGCGTCACTCCAGCCTCTGCCTCAGTCTTCCCACAGCCGGCTGTCCCACCCCACCCTGTTTATCTGTACCTGTGTCTCTCTTTTCTCTTCTTATAAGGACACGGTCATGTTAGTTTCTTATGAGGACACCACCCTAATGAGTACACCCTCACGTTGATTGCATCTGCAAAGACCCTATTTCCAAAGAAGGTCATGTTCACCAGTACTGGGGGTCAGGATGTCTACGTATCTTTTGGAGACACAGTTCAACCCAAACATCCCCTGTCCGCCGAATCAGAACCCTGGATTTTGTCAAGCACTACAGGTTGAGAAGTGCTGGTCTAGATAAATAGAAAATGTGCCTGTATTTTCCCAGGAAGTGCCCAGAGCCCAAGGCAATCGGAGAGCACGTCTGTTGTTGGTGACATGCAAGGTTACCCAAAGGCAGGTTTGGGACCAGCAAGAGTTGGATTTGTGACCTTTGCTCTGTCGTGTCCAGCCTACAAAGTGCTTTCTACCCCGTTACTTGTTACGGTGCGGGACCCGCAAAGCAGACCCTAGGGCAAAGATCTGGAGGCAGGCAGTTTATCTGGGACCTGAATCAGTGGGGATGGGAGGCAGGAAAGGGGCATCCCAGGACTGGTGCTTCTGCGGGCGGCGGGGCACAGCCTGGAATAGGGCATAGAAGGGCCCTCGGCGTTGTCTCACCAGGGACAGCCCCCTGCCCCTCACTGTTGAGGCCGCTCCTGGGGCTTTAATGTCCTGGTGCTCCCAGCTTCCCTGCCCAGGGCTGCCGATCACCTGAGACCAAGAAGTGCTGACGCTTGAGGGGGTCGTGGTCAGAGAGCACAGACCACGCTCGGGGCCAGCCGTGGGAGTGGAGCGTCAGCACCACCCACCTCTTACAGAGGACGTCTTGACTGCCCTGTCGTGACGCACGGGGACACTGAGACCCAGGCCACAGGGCGTGAGGCAGCAGGGCAGGGCCACCATGAGGCCAGCTGGACTCCAGGTGCCCTCCCAGTTCCCCCTACTGTCCCCAGAGACAGCACCCCCACCGGCCAGGCACAGGCCACGGGGCTTTAGGAAGGTTAAGAAACAGCAAACCCGCACATTCAGACAAAAACAGTGCAACACCCCCGGCCCTACGGAGCTTCTAAGCTAAATTCTGTAAAAACAGACAGAAGAAGGGGGGCTGTGGGATGATTAGGCTGTGGTCTCCCCAGACCCTTCTCTGCTGACAGTCGGGGCCTCCCTGGCATCTGCTGGAGGAGATTTGCAGGAAAGTGAACTGGGCCGGGCATCCTCCTTGACGTCGTAGTCAGCTCCGGCCGCTGGGACAAAGCACCGCAGACTAGGGGGCTTCAACAGAAATTTGTGTTTTTATTCTGTGGCCGGAAGTCCGAGATCAAGGAGCCCACAGGGCTGGTGTCTCCTGAGGCCTCTCTCCTTGGCTCGTAGATGGCCGTCCCCTCCCTGTGTCCTCATGTGGTCATCGTTCTGTGTGTCTGTGTCCTAATCTCTTCTCACAAGGACACCAGTCGTACTGGAGCAGGTCCCCACCAGGTGACCTCCTTTTACGTAATTACCTCTTTAAAGGTCTCATCTCCTAAGGTCACACTCTGAGGTGCTGGGGGTTAAGAGGTCAGCATATTCATTGGGGGGACGCAGCTGAGCCCACAACACTTGCATTATCTGGTTTTCCTGCCAAAAATCCCACATGTTATTAGTTATTAATATCCTTATTTTAAAAGTAAAAGAGATGCTCAAAGAAGCACAGTGACTACAGCAAAATGTCACAGTTTGGGTATGTCCAAATCCCAAACCCATACTCTGCATGTCTGCAGGCCGCTAGATGGCCCAGACGAAGGATGGGCACAGATAGCCCCTCCTGGCACAAAGTCACATGTGCTAGAATGGCTGTCTGCTAGGCAGAGTTTGGCCTTGCCCAGCTCCCTGGGGACAGGACCATCGTGTCTGGTGGAACTGTGCAGCGACTCAGACCCACAAGGTGCTTGATGGCTTCTTGTCCCCATCAGAGCGGGGCCAGGTCGACTGGCCACCTCTGGTAGGACAGCTTTGTTATCATGCCAGCAAGAGCAGGTGAATAATTGACATGGCAATTGGCCAGCATGAATTGTTTCTAGTTATTTATTCATTTGCAAAAACAAACAAACAACAAAAAACCCCAGTAGCTCCCTGGCTTCTCTAGCATGTGCCAAGCACATGCCACCTCAGAGCCTTTGCACTCACCACTCTCTCTGCCCAAGATGCTCTTCCTCAAGGTGTCCTCAAAGCTCACACACTCAGTCCCTGCAGGCGTTTGCTCCCAGGCCCCATCGTGCTGTAGGTAGGAGCCCCTCCCCAACACTCCCAGTTGCCTGCCCCCACCCCAGTCTTGCTCCATGGCACTCATCACTTACCAGTTCTGCAAGGCGGGGGCTTGCCCACTGTGTTCCTGACCCATCCGTGGTGCCCGGAGCAGCAGCTGGTGCACACAGTTACCCAGCAAATACGTGCTACACGGATAAACATCCCGGTAGCTCTTCCTGATGCCCCAGCATGCAGCAGGTGTCTCATAGGTGCTGGCTGATGGATTGGCCGTCTTAATCTTAGGACTCTGCAAATAGAGATAGGAACAATGCCAGCCAAGGTACATAGAAAGAGCTCTGCTAAATTTCTGCCACAGCTTGCTGTGGAACCCTGCGGCTGTTTCAGAGACTTGGAAACACGGATGGCTTCAGAGATCACTCACAGGATCAGGACTTGGCGTCAGCCAGGCTGGAGGGTGCCTGGGAGGACAGCAATGATTAGGATGGCCAGCCACTCGCTCCGGGAGTTGTTAGACCATGGAAGCAAAGGATCCCTTCAACGAGTTGAGAAAAACTATACTTGTTACACTGCATCCTTCAGATGGCTTTTTCTTTTTAAAAAGTTCAGAATAGTTGTTGAACATTTCACAGACTGCTTTTTTCTCCTCCTGCCTGAATCTCCCTCCACTTTTGTCCTAATGAAATCAGATTACGTGCAAGCAGGGAATCTTGAGGAGGAAATGGTGTCCCCAGAGTTCAGTGTAGAGTCCCTGGCCGTGTGCAGAGGCCAGGCTGGGCGCCAGAAAGGAATTGGCCTTGGCTGGGCATTTGCTCTGTGCCGGGGGCACATACAGCTCACATCTAGGGCAGCACTGCATTCTTGAATTTTCTTTTACTCCTCATGTTACAGATAAAGAAATTCAGGCTTAGACAGTGAGAGGGACGTCCTTGTCCACAGTTACACAGCCAGTAAGCAGAAGAGCTTTTTCCAGCTCCCAAACCAGCCCTTCTCGCTCTCCCATTCCAGGAGCTGTTCTGGGAGCCACTGACCACCTCTTGTCCTTGAGCGCACATTCTGGTCCTGGAGCAAGGAAGGCCCCTGTGGCTCCTGGTCTAGGATTCTTGGGAGCCAGGCAAGGGACGGTCACCTGGACACTCCGTTTTCAGAATTTCTCCTCTCCGTCCCCACCTGCTTAGAGCATCAGCTGCCACGTTGCTCGAAGGAGGACCCATCCCTGGTGCTGGTAGATTGCTCGGAGGGTGGGCAGTAACCCATACGGGGCCGTCTAGTTCTTGAATTCTGTTTTTCTGAGTCTGAGAGACCAGGCTCTTTGAGAGGCTAAACTGCAACCTGTAATGTTTGGGCTGTCGGAGGCCACATTTCCCACCATTAAATGTGCGCTTTTATCAAAGAGATATCTGCACCACAGGCAACTCTCATGCAAACACCAAAACCGAAACGTTTTCAAGTAAGGTACAAACAAGACTAGCAAACCCAAATGGTTTAATTTAACAAATGGATTTAATGTGACGACAAAAGAACTATAATTGGCTGAACGCAGTCTCAGCTTGCAGAGTGCCTGTGGGGCTCCCAGTGGGGGATCCCATGTCTTTTGTTGTCCCCTCTTTTTGAATTACTGGGAACCCCCATTCGCCCTGCAGGTCACTGTGGCCCCATATGGCCTTCATGTGACCAGGAAATACCATTTAACCGGAAGGACTGCTTCTGTTCTTTCTGCCACAAAGACAGCAGTCCTGTTTGGCCCTATAAACGAACGCAGGGCTCTGCAGAGCTGGGTAGTTCTGAGCTGCGCGCTGGGGCTCCAGGTCACCACGCCTGACTGCTCTTCCCCTTTCTGTATTATCACCAAAGATAGCCCGTGCCCAAGACATGCCTGAAGAACGTCGATTATCCCCACGCATTTGTCTCTGAATCTGAAAACCTGAGGTCTGTCAAATGCTGCTCTACACTTTTGGATATCTTACTATTTTTGAAGTTTTACCCTCCAACTTTTTCCTGAATATCTTCGTCATTTTGGAAGTGTTATTTTTAATGCAAAAAATAATGATAATAAAACCAAAAACATCAAGTTATCTCTACTAATGTAATTTCATTTTCCAAATGAAAATAAAAGGTAATCCAAATTGATAAATTCTTCTCCAATAAGTTGTTTAATTACCTATGTTAATCTTATTAATTTGACTAGAACTCAGTCTCCTTTGAGAAAATGGCGAGGTCTTTGCTGTTATGTGAGAGTGATTTACTATAGTCATTTCTTCAAAAATTTTTCCCAGAATGAATATTAAAAGCCCAGACCGAGTGAAGGTTCTGCTTTAAATTTTTCAGAGGCGGTCATCTTACTGTGAGATAATTTATAGTACCCACATAAACATTGCAGCTCTCTTGAGATGACCTCTCTCAAGAAGCAGCCCCCATTTCTTTGATCTCTGATTATACTTGAAGGTAATACTATGCAGACTACAAAGAAGTGAACGCTCAGAGAGGTCACACAAACCACCCAAGGCCACACAGCAAACCTGTAGGTTGGATCACTTCTAAGCTTAAGTGTCCTGACTCTCAGTTTAATGTTTGTGCCTGGGCTAATTCAGAGACTGGACTTAGAGAAGAAAGGACTTTCTCAAACAGGCAGCTCCCGTCATTTCCAAAATCCTGTTGTGCTGCTGGGTCACTGGGGCATGCACAGGGGAGGCTGCCTGCCATGCAGCACATGCCCCGTTTTCCACGGCCAACTCCACGTCTTGGTCACAGTTGTGCCCATTTTATCTGGCATCAGCGGTCTTAAGCAACTTTCTCTATTCATGTACATGTTCAGTCTGGGAAAACTTCTTCTGTGAATTCATTATATTTCCCTGGCACGGGCATGTTGTATCTTCTGAGAGCAGTATGGCAGGGTGGTGAACCGTGTAGACTCTGTGGTCCAATGTTCAGCTTCAAATCCCAGCTCTGCCTCTTAATAGCTGTGTGATGTTGGGCAAGTGACTCAAAGTGCCAGGAAAGCTTGGGGACCACACTGGTCCCTGCCACGTGGCTGTCGGCTTCGGAAGGCTCCAATCCATCCTTGGATGGATGTGTCTTAGGCCCGATTCCTCCAGTTAAGGACTCAAGTGCATGTGGGTTCTTGGAGGTGATACTGGGAGTCAGCATTTGGGAGCAGGGCAGTGAGACAGGGAAGGGGAGCAGGAGCCCCTAAATTCAATTTGCTCTCATTTGGAAAATAAAGAGGTTGGTCCAGATAGTCCTCTGGCAGTAGCAAAGTGGGTCCAAGAGCAGGCTACCTCTGAGGACATCTGGGCTGGTCCTGCAGGGCACCTCTGGCATAGTATGAAACACACCTCAGAGTGGTCCTAGCAAGACGGACCCCATTCCAAGGCGGGCTGCTGTTGCTGCGTGTTATCTCAGGTACCGGCCCCACAACTCACAGACTGGCCTTGGGCTTTGGCCTCTGGAGCCTTCCTCCGGCCTGCCTCTCCTGCTGGGGCACGCACAGGTTATTCAGACCAAGCTTTGCTGGGCTGGGCGCAATCTCACATCCGGAGCGGACCTTCAGAAACTGGGTGACTTTGAACTGGAGACTCGCTGGGGCCAGATTCCCCATTTAGAAACTAAAGGAGGTGGTTCAGAGGATCCTGTGACGAAAACCTGCAAAGGCCACCTTTTTGTTCACATTCTAAAACTCTTCTCGGGAGCTGCAGCCCTTCTCTCTCCAGCAGTGACGGTCTTGGCCACCCCTTCGCGCTGACCATTTCTGCATGGAGGTGTGGGGTGGGGTGAACTTGGCCTATGCTTCTGCGGTCATGTTACCCTCGAGACAGTCAGTGGATGTGCAGCTCCGTGGGTCACTTGCCCCTCAGTTGAATTTAGGGGCCCAGATCACAGGCACATACAGTTTTCATTTCTCAACCATCTCAGTCCAGGCATTTTCCTTTTAAATTCTGGCCTTTTAGAGTCCCTAGGAGGTGAGGGGCCTGTAACTTCATGCCATGTCGGTGTTCGAAGAGAACATGCATTACTTAAATGGTGACTCCGGGAATGTTGCTGAAATCGCAAGCAAAGGCTGCGGTTGGCACATTTCTGGAGCAAAGTGGAAACACCTTGGCTGCCTGGCTCGGGGCTGAGCATCCCGCAGTGAGTTCAAGGGAGTTTCCATCATGGAATCTGGTATTTCACAGTCATGGCTTTGCCTGTGTCCCGGGCTGGTATTAGAAATACTTACCACCTGCTGGGCGTGAGCAGCGGCCCCTCGGAACAGAGGCCAGAGCAGGCTCTGAGCCCTTGCTGGCTTGTAGAGAGCTCTGGGGGGATGGGACCCCCCCAGAAAGGGATCAGCAGGCAGGGGGCACATGGGGACTTGAATAGCAGCTGCTTTCCACCAGCGTGGCTACTTTGGTGTCCACCACGGGCACATCAGCCTGGCTTTACGGGGGACCGAGGTCCATGACATCTGAATGGAGTATGCTGTGTGCCTGCGCCTCCCTCCCGAGCTGTGTGTTGTCTTAAAGCCGCTGACATGGGGAAAGGGAGAGCCTGGTTTGCTGGGCATGGGGCCTGCAGGCTGTAGAGCAGACACTCACCTGCCCAGATCCAAGCTACAGTTCTTCTGGGCAAGTGAGAGACCAGTGGGGTGTGAATGGCCACTCACTTGAGAAATCAAAAGCAAGACATCTGAAAGGAATGTGTCGTCCAGTCTGGAGGGGACTAGCAAAGAAGGAGAACGCCAACAGGAGCAGGCCCATGGGGAGATGTCAGCAAGAGGACAGGGAGTGGGCATGCCCCAGAAGGGATGGTGTCTGAGCCTGTGGTGCCCAAGGCTCTCCTCAGATCTGTAGCTTGGATCTGGGCAGGAGAGAGCCCCAAAAGGTTCCCCCAAGACTCCTCATTCTCTTCTCAGGCACCCCAGGCCTCCTGCTTTGGAAAGATCACTCCACACTCAATTATACTAAGGTGTAAATGACTGGCCATGGCTTCCTGAAACTGGGACCAGAGTAGGGTAAAATGTCTCAGCCTGGTGAACGAATCTCTATAAGTCATAATGAATGCATCAACCCAGGCCAGCAAGGAGGATAGTTTGATGCAAGAGGACTTCCCTTCAACCCTGAAATCACCCACCACACTAAGTGTCAAGTTGGATTTGATGTTCCCTGCTGACACATGAGAAACCCATTCATGATCGTGCCTCCAACAGAGAGATTCCTTTGTTCCCATCTCAGGTATTGCTGTGTAACAAAATTCCCAGGTCTCATACCCACATCCTACAAAATTTGTTTTGCTCATAAATATAAATCTGGGCAGGGCTCGGTGGGTGTCTCTGGTCTGTACCCTCAGCATCAGCTGGGCCTGGCTGGAGCCACCTGAAGGCTCCTTATTCCCTTGCCTGGTGCCTGGGCTGGAGCAGGAGCAGCGGGGGCCCCTCAGGCATCTCTCTCCACCTCTGTCTGGCCTCTGGCCTCTCCACATGGGCTCTGCAGTGGGGCAGCTCAGTACTGCCACCCAAGTCATGTGTCCCGAGAGAACAGGTAGAAGTTTCAGGGCCTTGATGAGGCAGCCTTAGAAGTCACACAGCGTCCCTTCCCCCACATGCAGCACAAAGGTCCACTCAGGTGCACAGGGAGGGGACACAGACTCGCTTCTGATGGGCAGTGACGAGATTGGAGAAGAGCATGTGGGACCAGAAATACTGCTGGGGCCAGTCCTGGAAAATACCATCTGCCGCTCCCTCGGCGCTGCCAGACGGAAGGTCGCTTAGACCTTCTCTCGGTTTTCGCGTACACTGGGCTGACTCTGCGCTCCTCTCTCTCCTTTGAGAAGATAGTGTAGTTATTCCTGAGTCTTTATGCAAGCATCTAACCAGTCTATCATCTTTACACATCATCCCTGATTCTACAATAATCCCGAAAGAAAGTTATTACTGTGCCCGGTTTAAAGATGAGCACACTGAGCTCCAGAAAATTGAGGTGACTTGTTGGAGGTCACACAGCTAGTGAAGATTTGACCTCCAGTTTTTGCAACACCCAAAGCTGCATTCTTTCCATTGCACTCTTCCTTGTTTTGTTCTGCATGAGGAAAAGGGCAGAGGGAGAGGTGTGGGGTCACTCAGGAGACTGAGGGTGCACTGGAGTGCCACACATGCTCAGCCGGAAAGATACAACACAGTCTGGGACTGTCACCCAGACGTCACTCTCGCCTGCTGTGCTCATCTGTGCACAGTCCTTTCACACAAGTCACCAGGTTTTAACCAATGTGGCTGGCGGGGCAGAGGGAGAGCTGCTACAATATCCTCACTTTACAGAAGGGGACATGGGTCCTCGGAGAAGTTAACTGACCTCAAGATTAGTTGATCAATCTGCAGTGAGGGTGGACAGGCCTCGGCCCAGCCTTTCCCTCCCAACCCAAGGCTTCCTTCCAGCTCCCATGCTCAGAATTTTCTTCCACTCTGCTGCATTTGGGTTTTATGACATGGCGCATGGCAAGGTGTCACCAGAATAAACCATCTAGTTGCCCCTTGTGTTGTCAGATCATCTGCCCCCAAAGCTGTGGAAAGCTCTTCCTGAGGAAGCAGCTTGGCCGTCTGGGAGACTCAGTCAGAGACTTCCTCATCCTTGGTTTACGGATGATGAAACAGTCTCGGGAAAGGCCAGCTCACGCCTGTAATCCTAGCACTCTGAGAGGCCGAGGTGGGAGATGGCTTGGGGTGAGGAGTTCGAGATCAGCCTGAGCAAAAGCAAAACCCCCATCTCTACTGAAAACAGAAAAAATTAGGTGGACAACTAAAAAACAGAAAAAATTAGCCAGGTGTGGTTGTGCACACCTGTAGTCCCAGCTACTCAGGAGGCTGAGGCAGGAGGATCACTTGAGCCCGGGAGTTGGAGGTTGCTGTGAGCTAGGCTGATGCCACGGCACTCTAGCCCAGGTGACAGAGCAGTTTCTGTCTAAAAAAAATAAAAAATAAAAAATAAATAAATAGATAGATAGACAGTCTTGGGAAAAATGAGGCAAATTAACTGAAATTATACAGATAATAAGCCAAAATTCTCAAAATTAGCACTTTTGGTCTCTGCTGGGGCCTGTCTTCTAGTTCTACCGTGTGGATTTGAATGTGCAACCTTCCTCAGACAGTGAGCAGAAGGACTGCAGACTTCAGCCATCCAAGTGAGAACCCAAGATTCCAGTGTCCAAGATTCCACAAGACACTCAGACAAGGAAACAGTGAGACGTGGCTGGGGAAGGGGGGTAGCGTTACCTCTTGTCATTTCTTGCCTCTCTTATACTTCAACCTTCATTGCCCCACCAAATTAATCTTCCCAAAGCACCAAGGTCCACTAGAAAATAAGCTGAGCTGCTCTGACAAAGACACCCCGACGGCAGTGGCTGGAATGAAATGGAAGTTTATTGCTCCCCTGTGTAACAGTGCCATCCATGGGGGCAGGGCGCGGCCCGCTGTGAGGTCGTGGGGGGCTCAATCTCTAGGACGCAGGGCCTGAGAATGACCTCTGGACACCTAGATGCTCAGCAGGCCCCGCAGTCCCTGGACACTTAGTCGTGTGTAACTTCTGAACGGTGTCCCACTGGGCGACACCAGCCGACCACTGCTTCGGTGAAGAAGGCCCCACACCAAGTAGAAGGAGGGACCTGATAAGAGATGCCTGGCTGCTGGAGGCTTACTCGTTCCTCTTGATTCCAAGGCCTTCTAGATGATTCTAACACGGCAATATGACAGTGCTTTTCAGGGAAGAAAGTAAGAGAGATCCTACTATATGAACTGTATACATCAATTTTAAGATTCACCTAGATATTAAAAATGGCAGAGTAAAAAATTCCCCTTCACAGATTTGAGGAAATAGAGGACATCCTGCACATCTTGACTGTACTTGTCAAAAACTAGGACCCGTCTTTCACGTTCACTTGAAAACTGGTGTTTGTTGGCTCCTCATGGAAGATTCATTTAATTATTATTATTATATTTATGATTTTAAACATGTGTTCTTAGATGGAAGCATCTTTTGTTTCATTCACCACTCCCTAGTGTGTCCCTCTGTCAGTATCTCTTTTATGTCACCAGCAGGTTGTGATGGCCTCTAGCTCTGCCACCATTCCAGCTGCTCCAGGGTTGACCTGCACGTGCCAGGCCTCAGGCCCTGGGCCTGCCATGGACGTGAGGATGCAGGGGCTGCACAACGCAGGAAATAGAGGGACAGCATCTCCCCATCCTCCCCACAGCTGGGCTGTGCTGTCCCCACTGGTCCGCAGCCCCTGGGACACCCACCGTGGAGCCTCCCTGGCCAGTTTGGATGGCCCAGGGATCCCCCGGGCACCATGTCAGAGAGGAAGAAAGTGAGAGGCAGATGCTGGCATGGCTGCCCTGGGGGAGGACGAGTCATCAGGCCTGTTTGGATGTGGTCATCTCTGCGCCAGGCCACCCCCGCTGTGGTGACAGAGGCAAGGGAAGGAGTCACGAGTCTTCAGGCTTCCCCATCCAGAGGGGAAAGCAGTCATCTGGAGGGAGGGTGTGTCTGAGCCAGGCGCCACCGGTCTGCCCCCGTGGCTGCCTCCCAGTCACAGGACTGCAGAGGGAAGCTGCCTGCTCAGCTCTGCTGCTGTGGGGAGCGTGGCCGACTGACCGCAGCTGCTGGACCCACCACCAGGTCTGAGCTGAGGCCATGCTTCCCAGGGAGTTGTCCCTGCCAAAGCCTGAGCAGGCAGGGACATACACTCGGCTCACTTCTAGCAAGGACGCAAGAACTCCTGACTGTCCTGGCCAAGGCTTTCTGGGCCCTTCCTGCCCAGCTCCCTCCTCCCCCCACAAGGGCCAGACCCCATCAGGTCTGGACGCCCGTCCCACCTGCTCTGTGTCCTCCTCTCTGTTCTTCACCGATGTCCGCCCATGATCTTTGCATGTCTGTGTGCGTGCACTCAGCGGCGTAACCAGGCACCACTGATCAAGTGGCTTCCACGACAGATGTTTACCACCTCGCAGTTCTGTGGGCTGAAGTCTGAGTTCCAGGTGTCCAGACTTGGATCCTCCTGAGGGCTGAGGGTAGGTCCGTTCCAGGCCTCTCACCTTGGCTTGAAGGTGGCTGACTTCTCCCTGAGATCCTTACGCCACCTTCCCTCTATGTGTGTCTGTCTGTGTCCAAATTTCCTTTTTTTATGAGGACAACAGTCATGTGGAATTAAGGCCCACTCTAATGATCTCATTTTAACTTAGTGACCTCTTTAAAGACCCTGTCTGCAACTGCAGTCACGTTCTGAGGTACTGGGGCTCAGCACTGCAACATACGTATTTGGGGAACACAACTTCACCCATAACCGTGTCTGAGCCCTTCTCGGGGTCTGCTCTCAGAGCACACAGTGTAAGCTTAAATGCAAAATGAAACCAACATCTACGGGCTCTTCTAACCTGCAGGGACCTTACAGCGGAGCAAAACCCTGAGCCCCACGGGTTCTTGGGGGTCATGACCAGGGAAGCAGTGGGTGAAGCCAGATCGTTCGCCGGGTGAACCACGGGGGAGGAGACCCTGGCTGGGACCTGGAAAGCAGGAGAGAAGATTGGGAAGGGGCAGGTGCAAGGACGGAGCGTTGATTCAGCACAGGGCTGGTCCGCCTTCTCCGTTCACCACAGGTGCGATGTCTGCTGGTGTCAGAGGAGGTGGCCAGGGGAGGGCACCGACCTGGGCGGGAGAGCAGCCAGCCGGGCTCCATAGAGATGCATGTCCTTGGTGTGTGTGTGTCGGGGGTCAGTTCCCTCCAGGCTTCAATTTCTCATCTGGAAATGAGGGGTCTTAAGGGTCACTTCTGAGCCTGAGATAGTTTGTGGCTTTAGAGCTCCTGGAGCTGGAGCGAGTGGAGCCTGGAGTCTCTCGCTTGTGGAGAGAGGAGGGGACATCGTCCTCCAGCCATAGTCCCTGGGCTCTCCATGGCTCCCCTGCCCGGATGGACCTGCTGTGGGGGTGGACCGGCCATTGTGTCCAGGCCCTGAGGAGCGTCACTGTGATTCCTTCCCTTAGGCTGTAAATGCTCCCAGACCGCCCACTGGGCCCCAGTCCTTACTCCGGGCTCTGGGGTCCTTCAGGAAAGAGGCCACTTCCTGGCCCGCCCCTCTCCTGCCAGCTTTTAGGGTAAATCTGTCCATTTTAGGAGAAGGGCACAATTAGAAACAGGAAGAGCGAGTCAGTCACACCCAGCCCAGAAAGCAATGCTGTGAGATGGGCAGGGACAGAGTGGGCAGATCTATCAACGAAGAGACTGCCACCAGCAGGCCCCGGTACAGTCACACTCCTTCCTTCCTGCGCCTGGAACAACAAAGGCACTCTGAGCAGAGCACAGGCCCGAGAAGGCCCATCCAGCAAATCCCCGGGTTACACAGACTGGGGACCTGTCAGGAGGGAAGTCTGCCCGCCCAGCGGCACCCCCGCTCCGGAGTCCCTGCTTCCTCAGGCGCAGGTGTTGGGGTTTGGGATAACTGCTCCACTCTCCTCGTGTCCCCCCAGACTCTGCGGGTGGTGACAAGAGGTGTTTGGCTGGGACCCTCCCTGAGCACGGATCCAGGAAGGCACAAGTCTCCCCTCAGGAACCGGGAGGCTCTCTCAGTCAGGACGGCCGCACCCGACTCCTGCCAGCCTTTCCTGCCCACCCTCTCCCCATGGTCCCCAGACCCATGTTGCTTCCTCCCTGACATCCCACCCCCCAGCACATCCCAGTGACTCTGTCTGTCCCCAAACATCCCTTCTCACCACCAGCACTGCCACCCCTGCCAGGCCACTGTGGTCTCTCACCCAGACTGTGGCAGATCCCTGATGGTCACCCAGCTCCCAGCAGTGTGCTGAGCGAGCAGATCAGATGGTGACGCACAGGTGGAGCTTCCCCGGCCTGCCTCACCCCCGGGTGGCCGCCCAGCCATGCTCCTGCCGGTCTGTTCCCTGCCCTCTCCCGGCGCCCCACCCCCACTCCACCACACATGGGCCCTTCTCTGTTCCTCACCCCATGTCTCCGCTCATCCACCGGCCGCCTCCTGCCCTCCATTCCTCTGCCTCCTACCCAGGCATCACTTTCTATGCTTCTGTCTGTCCCGTGCTATAGCGAAGGTTTCATGGAAGCAGGACTCTTGTGCCACTGTGATATCCCAGCACCCAGGTGGTTCCCCACCAGGGGGTGGGTGCTCAACTCCTGCTGTCAGAGAAGCGGATTCAAAGAGCACAGGGATGTGGACCCCCCGCCCCTGCCTCCACAATCTCCCTCCAGGCCAGTGTGATTCAACAAGTCACCTCGCCTGCTGCACCCGCTACCTCTGGCCAGCTCGTCAGCAGTCCCAGGGAAGACCCTCACACCTTGGATGCACGTGTGTCCCAGGACTGTCACCTCTGGGGCCGCCCTGATGTCCTCACCTGCTGGAGCCCTGGTGCACACAGGGGTTGTCCTCCCCAGGGTCTTGATCTCAGATCTCAGCTTCTGCCTCGGGGCCTTCTCCTCAGGGCCTCAGGACTCCCTCAGCCTCCGACGGGGCAGGCCACAGAGCAAGGTGCTGAGGCCCCAAGGACAACCCCCAAGCTGAGGGCGGATCAGTGGAGACCCCATCCTGAGCCGTTGCTGAGGCACACCCACACGGGTGCCTGACAGACCCCTCTTGTCGCACCTCCACCTGCCTTCTCCTGCCATCTCACTTCCCACTGCTCCCTCACGGTGCTTCCTGGGGCCACCGCCCCACAAACACTTGCACCTGGGTCCTTGTTTCAGGTCTGCTTTGGGATGTGGTGGGGTGGGTTGGAGTATTGGCAAAGAAAGATGAGCCCCGAGCAGTGGCGTATGCAGAACAGGCCCTCGGGTTCCTTCCAGAATTCCCAGCGGGGCCTGTGGGGTTCCTTCTGGCCGCCAGGCCCCTGGCCGCTCTGCCTGAGTCCCCAGAGGCCAGGACCAGTCTCTTCCACCTTGCTGCTTTCAGGAGGGTCCCTCTTTGCTTCACAACTGTCTGTCGAAGGACAAGATGCCCAGAGGCTTTTCCACAGCCTCCCACTTGACCAGGGAGAAGTAAGTCTCGAGGGGTCACCCAGTCCCCCTGGGCAGCGAGTTCACAGGCTGGTTTGTTCTCTGTGCTGGGCTGGCATGGGGTAGGAGCTTAGGAGACATTTGTTGATAAAAGGATTAAATCCCCTGATGCTCCCACTTCCTCAGGGCACATTCTCTTCCCAACAACCCTCAAAACTGGCCAACTTTATCCCTGTCTGTCCAAAGCCACAGTGGAGGCCCTGTCCTGCCTTGCTCCACAGTGACCTCAACCTCCACCCTGTTTTCTCTGGCTTCCGGGGCCTGCTCCTGGTTTTCCCCCCACTCCCTGGCACCCTGTCTCCATCTCTTGAGCTGCTTTTCATTATGATGAATGGGGTCCCCCGAGGAATCAGTGGTTGGAGAAACTCGCCCCAAATCCAAGAAACAAGACATTCCTCTTAGAAGTAGCATTATGCACATTGGTGGCTTCTTGGTCCCTTCCCTGGGACTGCTGTCACCAGGCGTGTCTGCATGGAGGTACTTTCCCAGTGTCTCTGCAAGTCTGGCACCTGTGCCTAAAGCCATGCTTTCTCACGATGCCCGGCTCTCCAATCCATGGCTGGACGTGCCTCATCTGGATTGTGACTCCTCGAGAAATAAGAGTTCTTTTCTTTCCGTGGCAGGGTCATAAATTCAGGGGTTCGAGGCCTTCTGCAGGCTGCATCTCTGGGCTCAGGCATCCCGGGAGAGTGCTGCCTGAGCCTCGCCAGCCCTCAGCTCTGGGGCCTGGGAGCCTGGAGGATCTGCTGCCCGCTGGCATGTCCTGACCTGTCCTGAGTGACGTGAGTGGAGCTCAAGCAGCAGGGCAAAGCCCTTTTGGGGGAGATGATCTGAATCCATTCTTTACTTCCAGATCGCTATAGCTTTTGCTGTGGACTTTGATGAAACAGCGCCCTCCCCCCCCAACCCCATGCAGACCTCATTTATTACCCCGATGACTATGTCCAGGGAGTGTCTATATGTTGAACAGAGCTCCCATTTATTCCTATGGTACAAGTGATTTGAGTTTCAGAGATTTTTAATTCTTCAAAAAAGAATTACATGATTTGAAAGTGGTATGTCAACCAGTTCCATCTGACTCGAGAGTCTGTGCTCTAAGCTGATGCTACCCTGAGCAGGGTCCATGGTCACCACCCGTCCACACTATTTGTTAATGTAATGAGGCAAGGACAGCAATTTGACAAAATAGTGTGACCGCTGACTCTGATAATGAAAACGACTGCACTCCTATTTTGTATGCTTTGGAACATGGCCCTGTTGGGCAAAGTGTCTCACCTGAGCAGAAGCCACAACAGCCTGGAGGAGGGTGTCCAGCCACCCTGACCAGTAGGGCCTCCATCATGCACGCTGGCAGTGGGACCAGTTGCTGCCATCGTGCCCCTTGGGGAGGCCTTGCAGTGAACTGGGAGGAGCCCCCTGAGCAGGGTCAAGGTTCTGAGTGTTGCTCCTAGTGCTGCCAGATGCTGTCCTGCAGCCGCGGCTTGGAAGGGCTGACCTCTGAGACAGCAGGAGGTGACAACTCGCATACATCACAGCCAGCGTGGCCCACGACACACTTCCCCACCAACAGTCTGCTTGCCATGTCCCTCCTCCGAGTCCTAGCACGCGGGCTCCCCGACTCTGTGTCTGCAGGACAGTGTGTGTTCACCTAACATGCCAGGCTTCCCTCTTCCTCCCACCATGTCCCCCGACACACACCCTTCAAGGACAACTACAGAGACTCCTCCAGGATTTCTGAACTTGTTGGTACATCTGTTCCTCTTTAGAATCCCATGATACTTTTACTTTTCATGTCATATATCCCTGTTATATCAGTCAGCTACTGCTGTGTAACAGCCACCCTAAAACTCAGATAGTACCCATTTATTATTATAGCCCACATGGCAGAGGGTCACATGTGCACTGGTCCATCTCAGCTGGGCTGGTTGGTGCTTCTCCAAGGTCAGGGCTCTGCTCCAGGCCGGCCTGCCTGAGGCCACGTGCCCACATCCATTCTGTGCTTCTGCCAAGTCATGTTCTCTAACAAACGTGCCACTGGCAGAGAGTCTCCTGGCTGAGCCCAGGGTTGGGTGTTGGACCAGGAACTCTGCCCACGTGGGAGGGTCAAGCAAAGTCACCTGGCAAAAGGCAGGGACTCAGGGAGGAGTGTGGAACTGGACCAATGCTGTGACCACTAGGTCTGTGAAGCAACAGGTCAGCAACAGCAAACCTTACTCAGTGCTTCAGTTCACATTGGGTGCTAGCAACCCTGCTGGGAAGTTAGGGGTTCTCATGCCATTTCATTCTGGCTTGATTTGATTTTGTTTTTGTTTTTTTTTTTTACCATTTTACAGATGAAGCTGCTGAGACCTAGAGAGGGAAGGTGGCCTGACCAAGGTCTGCAGCGGGGAAGTGTTGGAGCCCACAGTCAGGGCCAAGAGCCCGGCCTCTGCCTGGGTCCCAGGAGCTGCTGGCGCACTCTGACATGATTCTGTAACTCGCCAGACATCACTGTGTCCTTGGACCAGTGGCCCTCGTCTGCCTCAGAGTTAGACTTCACCATCAATTATGAATTACTGGTGAGCCTTTTCAACATTATAAACAATAATGGAGGAAAAAAATTAGCTGTGGATTTTTTTTTTGATAGATTCCAAAATTTGAATATTTTATGTAATTTGATTTTTGGTTAATTTTATCTTCAAAAATTGGTCTGCTGTGATTAAAGCATAAAAAATTGCATTGTCAGAGAATTTCCATATTTAAAGACGACAGATACTCTTGATTTTAGTTTAATACCCATGTGTAGCTCTACAAGGAAATATCGTGTGACGTGGTTCTCTCGGCAGGTCTGGCCGGCATGCGCCTCACACCGACCAGAGGACACCCTACCACCGGTCTGCACGTTGTGGAGATGGGGGTTCATGCATTTCCCAGCCCTCTGGGCATCCTCAGGCTAGGATGACAGGTGTACAGGTAACTTTTAAACCACAGGTGGTTTTCCAGAGAAACTGTACAACTTTACATCCCCACCTGCATTCAGGAGTAAAAAGAAACAAACTCCTGATACACACAACAACATTTTGAATCTCAAAATTATTGTACTGCGTGAAATAAGTCAGACTCAATTAAATGCATGTGTGATTCCTTTAGCATAGAAAGAAAATTAATCTCTACCAGCAGAAAGCTGGTCAGTAGAGGCCTGGGCCCAGGAGTGAGAGAGGCTGGTCTGCCAAGGGGTACGAGGAAGTTTGGGTGTGATGGAGATGTTCGGTGTTCTGGCTGTGCTGGTGGCTCCGAGTATAGTCAGAACTGCCTGAACTGTGAACTTTAAATGCACATGTTGTGAGACAAAGCAGCAAATGCAGGAAGCCCTGTCTGCTCTTTTCTAATACTTGCCAGCATAATTTCACAAAGCCCCTGATTCTGTGACAATGTGCAGCAATCCAGAGAGAGGCTTTGAAGATAACACAGGGTAGAGCACACAGCTGCCGAGTCTCTTGCCTGAGTCACTATACTCCTTCAAAGGTGAGTGACGCTAGTCTGCCAGCCTCCCAGATGACGGAGCCCTGGCAGGTCCGTCTGGCCTGGGTCTTGGGAGCTGGGCCTCCCGAGGTTTGCACTGACACATGGTGCAAGTGTTCCCAGCTCCCAGGGTCCTGGTGGGATTCAGCGAGATGGGGCATGACTGAGGGGGCACAGTGGTCACCATCTGTTGTTGCTAGTGACCAGGATGCACACGGAGAACACACTCACGGCTCACACCTGAGCACTCAGACCACACCACTCTTCCTTCCGAGCACTGGAGACACGCAGCTGCCCGGCCCCGGGTTTCTCAACAGGAGCAAAAGAGGAAGGTGGGGAGAGAGAAACCAACCAACACCAGTGAGTAAGGGTTGGGATGCAGCCCCCGGGGGCCCTGCGGGGAAAGGAGAGGGTGGTGAGGACATCTGGAGGTTGCAGTCCAGAGTGACTTTGAAGGGCAGCTCTCAAAGGCCCCACGCTGGGGTTCCCTGGGCCATCCTCCCCCGGGCTCCCTCCCGGCCATGCTTGGAAGCGACGCTTCAAACCCAGAAGGGCCTCCCCTCCCTGGCCTTGGCCCCACCAATTCCCGGTTTTGAAATGTCCCCCCTACACACGGTGGCTGCGGTAGGCCTCACATCCGGACAATGGGGACACGTCCTGCTGTGACAGCATGGGCTACAGAGGGGCATGCCCCAGCGGGGAGGCCACTTCTTGGCACGGGATGCACAGGGCCTCATCCAGCCTTCAGGAGCCGGACCTTTGTCCCCACTCTCATGTTGCAGCAGAGAAACACAGAGGCTGACACAAGGGGATCCCGAGGCCCCTCTGCTCACCCTGGGGGTCCCAGGTCTGCTGAGACCTGCCTGGTGAATGCCAGATGCAACGGAAAGAAGGTCCCCTTGTGGTGCAGGTGGCTTCCGGGTTTTTTATTCAGAGGGATGTAAACTGGGGGCCAAGAAGGGGGCATTTGGGAGAAGACACCAAGTCAGAAAAAAAGAAGACTGGGGACAAAAGACTCGGAGAAGGGAGAGAAAGAGACAAAGAAAGCTTCAGGGGATGGGGGGGGGGCGGGGGCGGGAGCTGAGGGAAATGTGAGGGAAAAGGGGCCCAGGGGTAGGTGAGGAGGGGTCAGAGAAAGAAGGATGGCCCTGTGGGAGGGAAACCAAGAGGGCAACTTTTGCAAATCAAACAGTGCCAGGAGAAAAGGCAGTAGGAGTGCATTTCTGGGGCAGGTTTTTGGGGGAATGGGTGGAGGAAGCCTATTCCAGCTGCAGGCAGGAGTGTTCAAGCCGCTGGGGCGTCCAGGCATCCAGCCCCAAGGATGTTGAGGCAGCCGCCCTTTCCTCATCGGGTGACACTGGAGGAAACCCGGGAGCGGAAGGTGTGGACTGCCTGCACGGAGTCCCCGCCTAACACCTCCAGTGAGAGCACCCGTGTGCTGGTGCTGGACCCAGAAGAGGGGATGGCACACTTGAGGCAGATGTTAGGTTCTGGGTTTGGGTAGCAGACCCCCCAAGCCTGCTTCCAGGGTCCATGGCAGGCTGTCTTCTGGTCCATGTCCCCACATCCTGGCGTGATCTAGGAGGTCTCCCTGAAGGCGGTGGGACTTGGGTGGGAGCGTGAAGGGCAGAGTGAACTTGAAAGGTAGGGGGAGCAGGCAGAAGATGGAGAAATGGGGGGAAGGGAGGGCTTCCAGGGGAGAGTCCTTTGTGGAGGCCAAGGGACGTGCTCTGCCCCCAGCCACCCTCCAATAAAGGGCTCACAGTGTCCCAAGAAGACTCGGCCGGTGCCTTGCCTAACTGCAGAGGGGCCACCCAGCTGCCCACAATCTCCTCGCCCCATATCAGTTCTCTGCATAGCACTGATCTCTAGCATGGAATATTTTTCTTATCTACTTTGATAAGATAACGGAGGTCAGAAGAAAATAGTTCTCAAACCATAATTGGCCTAAAATTGCTACACGTGCTCTCATTAAAACCACAGATTTCCTTCTACTCTGCGCTGCCCCACACCCCGTCTGACATGGAGGAAAGCTGCCAGGGGACTCTTCTGCAAGTGGCCTTAGGCCACCCTTGAGGAAACAGACTTAGACTGGAAGGAATGACAGCCCAGGGTTTCCAACTGTGCGGCTTAGACCCCCCTTAGGGATGGCCCGGGGTCAGCAGGGCCCCTCTCAGCTCAGCCAGATCAGCGCTACATTGTGTGTGTTCCTACAGGGCTTCTCAGAATATTAGGCTGAAGACGAGCTCTAATGCTAAACAGAAACAAAAACAAAAAAAAGGCTGGAAGCCACAAATCTCGCCCCACGTACAGCATCACTGTGGATGGGGACCTGAGGCTCTGGCAGTAAGGTGGCCGCCTGGGGCTCGGATAGATGCTGGGCTTTGACCTCAGCCGGGCTGTGTGGCCTGGGCAACGGGGTTAGCCTCGCTGAGACTCTGGTCCATAAAAGGCGGATGACACTGCAGCCTCAGGCTCTAGCGGGTGCTGGTAAGGTGGGCACCCCTGGAGACGTAAAGGACGTCTGCAGTGCCAGTCCTCTTTCCCATCCAGGACAGTGGGGGTGGCCATTCCCGGCTTCCTGACCCAGGCTCAGTCCCTGGGCACTGTGGGAAGGCAGAGGCACTGAGAACTTGAGCCGTGCCCTCCGGGCATTTGGGGCATAACTGGGGGAGGACACATTGCCTGAGCCCTCCCTAGGCCATGCGAGATGGGACAGTGAGTGGGCTCTGTGAGGAGGAGATGAGGGAGGCATGTGGGCTATCCTGGGAGCTGGTTTCCAAGGCAGGCGGGGGCAGGGAGCCTGGAACACAGGAGCTGAAGCTCGGGGGAGTTTGGAAGCAGTGAAGCCTCTCTGGGGGTGTTTTGGGGTGATTCTGAGGCTGGCATGGGGACAGGAGCGAGGGATGTGTGAGGCCAGGCATAACACGCAGACATAGGACCTAAAAATGCCGGGGATGAGAGTCACACCAGAAGACATCCCCTGGTCTGTGTCCCACCACACCCCCGGCACTCCCCATCCCTGCAGCAAACACCCGTGTCTCCCCAGGGGCTTTCTCTGGCAGGTGCCCACAAGGGCAGAGTTGCCATCCCTGAGAGCACCCCTTAGCCGGGGAGATGGGGTGGGAGGACCAGTACCCCAACTCCCTCATCCTCTTCTCACCCCCAACTTCCCAGTGACACTCTGGGGTTGGCTTCCAAGCAAACTGCTCACACCCAGTCCTCATCTTAGGGGGTCCCTCTCCAGGACACAAGTCCTCTGCAAGCGGGCCCATGGGGGTGGGTGCAATGCAGGAACCACGCCCTCATCTGCGCAAGGACACCTCCAGCTCACACCCGGGAGGTGGGACAGATGTCAGGATCGGCCTCCCTGAAAAGCAGCAGGCAAGGAAAATTTTTGTGCTGAAACTTACACAAGACTTATAAAGTCCAAATCGTTCCTCCTCTTACCCAATGTAAGAGGCTTCCTGTGACACACTGTCCCTGAAGCACCCAAACAGAAGTGCTGAGGACAGAATCCAAAGATTCTCCCAGTTGCTCAACATCCCAGGCTTCACACGTCACAGGCTTTAAAAAATGTAGTTTTCTAACCACGATGCAAAGGTGTTAGACGATGTAAATCCTAGCAAGGTTTCCCTGTACTCCACTTCCCTGCCAAGGATGTCAATGGAACAAAATAAATCAGACCTCTAACCGGCATAACTAAGTGTAAAATATTCTGTTATCTTTATCTTTTTTCAAGCAGTATTTGGCAAGCTGTCGTCTTTGGAACTTGTATTTTCTATAATAACTCAATACATATTCCATAAAAAAGAAAGAACAAGTTAAATTTGAGAGTTTATCAAATAAACATGAATGAAGCTGTATACTCACCCCCTAATTTGGCAATTAAAACACATATTAGCACATTAAAGGCACCAACAATTTCTAAATAGAGAAATCTGTTTTACTTTAAAGTAATGTTTTCCATCATGTCATCCATAAAGCTTGAGGATAGCAAAATAAATAAATACATAAGGTAGTGTTTTCCAAACTCCATGGACCAGGGAATCTTCTTGCTTGTTTGCTTAAGAAACACTTATTAATATTCTATAGGACACAGTGTTCCAAGAAATGCAGTTCGGGGAACACTGGGCGTCAGTGTCCTGCTAGGATTCGATCAGCACTTTTGGCATCAGGTGTCCAGTGTCATCTGCACAGGCTCCCTCTGCGTAACTAAAGCCACATTCGTGCACTCGGATTCCCTGCATCGTGGTCCAGATGGTTGGCACCTTGGCAGGCATGGAGAAGCCAGCACGCAGCCTGTGCTATCGAGCGGTCAGTTACCTCTCTCAGGCATTTTCTTAATTTCACTAAGAACAACCTGATCATATTTATCCACCAGTTGGTATTTATTTCTGTGGCAATTGAAGAATTCAGCCAACATGAGCATCGCCAGGGTTTGCTGCTATGGGCGGTTACCATAGTTTTGAGGCTGACATGGTGTCCATGAGCTTAAATTGACCTTAAACCTGAAGAACCTCCTGATAATCTGACCACAGGCTGGAGCATGGCCAATAATTCCTTCAGCTCGTGGAATGACGAGCCAGGCCTTCTCAGAATCCCAAAGGACTTCCACCCAAGCGACCGACTGCCCTCTCAGACAAGCGGCAAATCATCTTACACGGCCCCTTCCTTTTATCTGGTAAGTCCCCTTCTCTTGTCATTATATTGTCAGCACGATTATCCCCTCTGTGTTTTCTGGTTGTGTGGATCACGCACTGTTTATTTCCTGGTTTTTTCCTCACACCCAAGAAAACAGCACAGACATCAAGTCAACTTCGGCATGGATTTATCCTGCCTGGAAGGTAGGTCCCAGTGACACTAGTACAGAGGTCACAAAACATGTGTTTTCAGCAGCAGGGCCGTGCAGCCGAGTGTGTGACATCGTCCTCCCATTAGTCCTCAGGGAGCTCATTAGGCCACAGGCTTGTTCCCCGGAGAGGGATGGGACTTGGAGGGGGCTGGTGAATTGCTCCTCCAGCAACGGCAGAGCCGGAACTGGGACCCAGGACCAACTTCACCGCTCATCCACCCTGTCTCATTAGCTCCCGGCCTCAGGAACAGCATTTATAAGCACTTACCACTTACCCAGGAAGGCCTAATATACTCTGCTGTTGCCATCGTGAAATTCTGGGTGACCCTTGAACAAGGGCCCTGAAGACTATGAGGCTGGGCCTGGATGTGCAGCCACCTGTGCCTTAGAGTGTCATCTGTAAAATGGGAGTAACAGTAATTGCTGCCTCCTAGGTTATTGTAATAATTGATTGAATACGGCGACTACAGGTAAAGTCTTTTGCACAGTGTCAGGTACATAATGAAAGCTGGAAAGGTGCTGGCTTTTAACATTCTCTTTATCCTTCCTTTCTGTTTTCTGAACTTCTGGGTTTCCTATTGAAAAATGCATAGGAGGGGAGTGTTTCTAATGCGATAGTTCCTTAACCTAAAGGTTTACCTTTGGAGGGCTGGGGACCAAGAACATGAGAACCTTCCATATCTATAGGGCCTGGACTAGGGTCCACATTCTGGAAGCAGGAGGCAGCAGAAGAAGACAGACTCTAAGCCTAGCCCCAGGCCACCGAGTAGTGGGGTTCCAGGGTCACAGAGCCCCGCAGCCAGGCCCAGCTTCTCCCTTTCTCAATGGAGAAGCAATGCAACAGCACCAAGGAGACCGAGCCTTCCTCACATTCCCAAAGGGATTTTCCCAACAATTCCAGGAACTGAGAAATCACGAGGAAGGTCATGGGTACAGCAAGGTCACTGGCCCAGGTCCAGAAGTGTGGCCACAGATAAGGGGCCAGGCTTCCCTTTCGGGCAGCAGAGTTTAGAGAGGAGAGACGACAGCACTGACAATAGGGGGTGGGTCTTTTTCACCCCCACAACAGCTGCCTCTGCCCTGGAGGCAAGGTGAGGGGCCTGAACACTTTCACTGGTAGCAAAATCTTCACCCTTCAGAACAGAGGGCGAGGCCTCAGGGAGTAGAGCATGTCTGTCCCTAACTATCACCACCTTGGTGGATGCAGGCTGGGAGTATTTGTGCTTCTTTTCTAAGGGACCCCATTGTTATTTCAACAAAAGTTGTTTTTTTTAATGTCTGTTGATCTATTAATTCAATTTATTCAAGCTAAGGCCAGAAAGAGATGGACCAAGTTTTAAGGAACATCAGTATTGGTTTATTGTATTTGTATTATACAAGCATCATTGGTAAGACACAAATTCACTTTGAATGCCAACAGGCATCAGCAAGTGTGGATATTAAGTTTAGCACCCTTCACTGGAAGGCGCAGACACTGGGCAGGGTGGGAGGAAGCCTGGAGCCAGCACCCAGTTATCAGATGGGCGTCGTGCACAGTTGACCTCCCTGGGTATGAGTCCTTGCTCCTGGATAACTCCGAGGCCCAAGCAAGGCTGTCCAAGGCTGTTCCAGCTGTTCAGAGGAAAAGTCCTGAGATCTTAGATCTTAGATCACACTCTCCACGCCCATCAGAGCAAGAGCTCACACAGGACATACTAACAATGAACCATTCCAAAAGGAAATTATGAAAACAATTCTATTTACAATAACACCCAAAAGAATAAAACACTTAAGAATAAACTTAACCAAGGAGGACAAAGACGTACACCAAAAAATATAAAACACTGATGAAAGAAATTAGAGAAGAAAGAAATAAAAGGAAAGACATCCTTCATTCAGGAATTGGAAAACTTAATATTGTTAACATGCTAATACTTCCCAAAGTGATCTACAGAGTCAATGTAGTCCCTACCAAAATCCCAAAGGTGTTGTTTGTTGCAGAAATAGAAAAATGCATCCTAAAATTCATATGAAATCTTAAGGGGTCCAAAATAGCAAAAACAGTTCTTGAGAAAAAAGAACAAAGTTGGAGGATTCTCACATCCTGATTTCAAAACATAGCTATAGTAATCAAAACTTTGTGGTACTGGCATAAAGACAGACATATAAACTAATGGAATAAAATAGGGACCCCAGAAATTAACTCTTGAATATATGGTCAAATGGTTTTCAACAAGGATGCCAAAATCATTTAATGAAGAAAGGGCAGTTTTTCAGCATATAGTGTTGGGAAAACTGGATAGCCACACACAAAAGAATGAAGTTAGAATTTACCTCATATCATATATAAAAATTAATTCAAAAATGAATCAGAGACCTAAACATATAAAGCTATAAAACTCTTAGAAGAAAACCTAGAACAAAATCTCTATGACATTGGATTTGGCAATGATATAATACCAAAAACAGAGGCAGCAAAAGTAAAAATAGTTATATTGGACCATATCAAAATTGAAATGTTTTTGTACATCACAGGACATATCAATGGAGTGAAAAGACAACCCACTGTATGGGAGAAAATATTTGCAAATCTCATATCTAATAAGGGGTTAATATTCAGAATATGTAAAGAATTTCTGCACCAGAAAAACAAAAACAACAAAGACAAAAAGAATTAAAAATGGTCAAAGGAAACGAATAGACATTTCTACAAAAAAGATATACAAATGGCCAATAAACATATGAAAAGATGCCCAACATATCACTGATCACTGGGAAAATGCAAATCAAAACTGCAGTGAGAGGCTACCTCAAAGCCATTAGGATGGATACCATTAAACAAACAAAAAAACACAGAAAGTAGCAAGGGAGCTTGTGGGGAAATTGGAACCCTTGAGCACTGTTGGTAGAAATGTAAAATAGTGCCGCCACTGTGGGGAACAATATGATGGTTCTTTAAAAAAAAAGAAAAAAATTAGAATAAAATAGAATTATTATCTAATCCAGCAACTCCACTTCTGAATTAGGTACCCAAAAGAATTGACAACTGAGTCTTGCAGAGATATTTGTACCCCTGAGTTCACAGCAGCGTTATTCACAACAGCCAAAAGGCGGTATAGAAACACAGTGCGATGCTACTCAGCCTTTTTAAGGAAAGAAATTTCCTTTTTAAGGAGAGAAATTCTGATACCTGCTACCACTTGTGTGAGCCTGAAATACATTATGCCCAGTGAAATAAGCCTGTCACAGAAGGACAAATACCGTGTGATGCCACTTACATGAGGCACCCAGAGTAGTCAAGCTCGTAGAGAGAGAAAGTAGAATAGGGTGCCAGGGGGCTGGGGAGCAGGGAAATGGGGAGTTGCTTAATGCGGACAGGATTTCAGTTTTGCAAGATGAAAATAATTCTGGGGATTGGTTGCACAACAAGGTAAATGTGTGCAACACTGACCGTACACTTAAAAATGGTCAAGATGGTAAGTTTTCTTATGTATATTTTCCACAATTTAACTTAAATATATATATATATATTTTAAAAGTCTGTACAGAAAACCTGTCTTTTAAGGGAATGCGCTCTGCTGTCAGTGAGTCAGACCTGGGCTCATGCTCCCACATCTGGGTGGGCCGTTTCTTCTATGGCCCCATCACTGTGGAGGACGTCCATGTGAAGAGGAGGAGGAGGAGGAAGAGGGGGAAGAGTGTGGACCTAGCTCTGGGCCGCAGGTCACGACCCACTTCGAGATGAGGATTTGCTTCCCTGTGGTCAGGAGAAGGGGAAAAGAGTTGTTCACTCACACAACACATTCCCCTTTCAACAGGAGGCCGGTGGACTTCTAACCTCCCAAGCCTAGTGCCCCTGAGCGACGGGACAGAAATGCTCCTAACTTTATGCTCACTATTCCTTAATTGTATGGACATGAATAACAGCAATAGCTATTTTGCGTTCATTCTGATGTGCAGAGTTCTGTGCTGAGCAATATTACGCCCATTCTACAGACTGGAAAGATGAAACCTTAAGGAGCTAAGAAACCTGCCCAGGACACACAGCAGACAAGCCTCAGAGGTGGAATGAGCCAGGCCTTTGGACTCTGCTTGGGTTATTTCTTGCTGTTTAACAGACCATCCCCAAATCTTAATGACTTAAAACAAAGCCCATTTTGTCATCTCTCTGGGTTGGGTAGGGAGGGAGCTCAGCTGGGCCCTTCTCCTGCTGTCTCTCTTGGTGTCTCTAGTGTGAGTTCCGTCCCACGGTGTCTGGGGCTGGAGTCTTCTGGAGCTTAGACGGGGTGGAGGGGCCTCACCTGCCCTCTGCATGTGGCCTCCTGTGTGGTCTGCCCAGCAGTGTTGCTCAGGGCTCCCAGGGGTGCATGTTTTACGAGGGAAGAAGCAGAAGCTGCCTGGTCTCTTGAAGGCGGGCCTGGAGCTCACCCAGCTCATTGCTACCACGACTGCTGGTGAGAGTCAGCTCCAGCCCCGATTCTACCCCGGGGGACCACACCAGGGCAGGAGCTCTGGGGGTGTGGTTCCTCGGGTCTCTTTGGAAACCACAGATTGCAGAGTGTTAACCGCGATGTACCCGCAGAGGCGGCTTGTGGGTGCCTACATTTGGGGGTCACGAGAACAGGGTTGGCTCACAGGATGGTGAAGGGAGAGGCCGCCTTCTGCTCAGCCTGGTCATTGTCCCATTATTTTCTCCATTTATTGTGCTGAGGAGACAACTAGGAAGTAGGGAAGTGGCCCCACCAAGATCAGGGCAGCATGTAAACCCCGCCCAGTAAGCCCGCCAAGTTCCTTTTCTCATGATGTGGCACTTTCGAGCAGGAAGATCAGCCTTCCAGAGGAGAGCGCACCAGCTTTATGGATATTTGACATGAAAACATCCAGTGCCCCTTAGGGAGGCTGAGTTCTGTACCTTACCCAGCTGGAACCACCAGCACAAAGTCAAGGAACGTGGCAATGTTGGGGGTTGGCTGGACCCTTGGCACAGCAAAGATTCCAGAGACTTAGGGCGTAGGAAGCACTCTGTCCAGCGCCAGGGTCTGTCTCTGAGAGGAGGCGGCAAGAGAGGAAGGGGGAGAAGAAAGGACAAATGAAAGGGAAGCCTGCAGTGGGGGTGGCATTTGGGGCTGAGGCCTGGGGAGAGCCTTGAATGCCAGGCAGACCCAGATCGAGCAAAGACTTTCCCACTGCGCTTGTTCCAACAGCAAGGCTGAGGATGGGCTGAGCTGGTTCTCTCTTCTCTCTGTCTTTTGGGTGGAAAGTTTTCCCTTTTTCGTGAGGCTGTGCAGCTGGTCTAATAGGAGGGTATACCCTTGGTCCCTGGGGCAGCCCCCGGCAGGACAGGTATGGGTTGTGGCAGGGGAGGGTTTCTGTCTCATTTGTGACATGTCCTTGTCATCCCTATCGTCTTGCCAGCAGCTCCTCTCAGGGGTTCTGACCTTATCCTGCCTTTGGTGTTGAGTTTGGTATCTCAGATTCGTATTTCTTTCCGTAGCAGCTGAAAAATCATTTGCCACAGAGTTGAATTGGTTAGACCTACTTGCATTTTCTACGTCTAACTGAATAATCATAATTTCCAAAGAATCCTTAAGAATTCAGAGAGGCAGATTTGCAAAATCAATGTTTAAAATGTCAGAGCAGGTTTGCAAAACTCACATTACAAATATTGCGTGCACCCCCACCGGTCTACTGCAGGCTTCTGGATGCTTCAGACACACCAGCTTCCCCTGGCTGGCCTGGGGTCTCTAACTTCCCCACCTAATTTCTAGGCTTCTCAGGGTCTTCAGGACCCCCCAGTCGAGACTGAGGCCCAACGTCCTCCCTTGGGTAGGGAGGGAGAGCTGGGCTGTTAGGATGACATGGCACTGGAGACATCTCCGCAAATGTCCCATTTGTTCCCTGGCAGGTGTGAACTGGCTTGTATGAGACAAGGTCTTGACTGCTACAATGTAGCTCATTCTCCAAAAGCTGTGTGATCATGGATTTCCAAATTCGTGAAGTCAAGGATACCTGCTCTCGTCCAAGGCAACAACATGGGAACCTAAGTCAAGCTAAGGGGAGGGCAGACATAGAACCCCAAGGCCCTCAGGAAATGCCAACAAATATTCTCTGGGTGTGCCTGACAGCGAAGATGACGTCTCAAAAAACAGAAATTCAGACACTGGACTCTCATAGATCCATTCTCATCCTGTTGACTTTATCGATAAATCAGAAATTAAGACACATGTTTAGTCAACTATGAGTATACTAACATAGAGTAGCATATTGATATTGAGAGTGACATAGAAAACAAGACTATTGGGCGCGTGATTACGTTAGACCTTACCCACTGAAAAATTCCTTTAATAAGGGATTGATTGAGTGGTGTTTTAAAATTTAGAAAACACCTCTCAGCTACAATGGTCATTGCCAGTCACTTACGTATTAATACTAACGAGGAAGCACAAACGAGTATTTTCTCTGTGACTTTCACACAGACGTAGTATGCTGTACATACCGCTCTAGACTTCCTTTTTCTCGCTTACCAAAAGTAGGTTACCTTCTTCTTTTAATGCCTTGGAGTGAGGCTACCTTTGTGTGACTGCAGCAGGATTTACTCACCTCTGGCCCTGGTCGTTGGATAAAGGGTTTACTGTGATATCTATGCAAACCTAGGTGCACCTATGGATGTGCACAGGAAACGTTCCTACATGGGCACCTGTTAGGCAGATGATACCGACATTTTTTATTATGAGAGATGCTACCAGTTGCCCTCTGTAAAGGTGGCGCTGGTTCACTCCACGGTGTGGGCACACTTTCTGTGGGTCCCAACCTACCGGGTAAAGCAGGAACATCTGGTCATAGTTTTTGTTGCATTTTTCTCACCTTTTCCTGTGTAGAAGGGGCAATAATTTTTCTATTTCTGTCTCTTTTCCTTGTATATTTGGCTATGGCGTTTTTGATCTTTTTAATCACTGGTTTATAATAATGAAATAAAGAAACTATTCCTTTTACATTTGATGTGTGATGCAAATATATTTCACACTGTCACTTTTCACATTCCATTCAACTTTTTTATTTCCTATGTTTATATATAGCTGATGTATTACTCTTTTGTTTTATGGCTTCTTGTGCCTTATTGATACCTTGGTGTGTTTTATTCGTGTCTTCTTCACTCCAAAACTATTTATTTTTCTAATTCTCCTATATTTCCTTCCAGTAGTTTTATGATATGACTTTTAGAGGATTACATTTTAACCCTCCAAATTCTGGAGCTCTACTCCTCCTTAGTTTTGTCTTCATATTTTATATGCGCTCTCTCTTTTATTGTCTGGTTCACATTTTGTGTTTTGTTTTGGGTGCTTGTGTTCTTTCTGATTATTTGGACATTTTCAATTCCATTTCCAGTTGGTGCTGTTGTTATTTTTGTAGCTTTGTCATTCTATGAGAAATGTATCTTTTATCTATTTCCCTCCATTATCTGATTTTTTGTTTATTACATTATTTTTTAAAATTCTTCTGATGTTTATTTCTGTCCTTTAAATATTACTTGATTTTATCAATTTGAAGTGAATTATTTTGGACCCCAGGAGTCGGTATAGTACGTCTGAGGTGTTCAGCTTGTAACCAGGCACTTTCAAAATTGTTTATTTGAAAGGAAAAATCCAAAAATGTATTTCAGAAAATTATTACACCAGGAGGCATGAGACATTATGGCATCCACAGAATGACCTAATGTTATTAGCTAAAGCAAGGGAGTGGTCCTCAGCCTCAGATTTTCCCGGACACAGCGCTGACCTGTCCTCACTTTCCTCAATGGGGTAAACTTTGAGGGGCATCAGGCACACCCCACTCTGGGTCAGCCTAAGCTGAGTGTCATGCATGTGTGACTTGGCCGCAGCCGGTGGTCCCTGGGCATGTCCATGTGCTGACCACTTGGCACCCAGGCCAGGTGGCTCTGAGTCAGACCTACTCAACTTCCTCATGGAGCTGTCCCTGTGGGCCTCAGAGCCACCGGGGTGGTGGGGGAGTGGGAGGGATTTCAGAAACACTGAGGTAGACCAAGACCCTGCCCTTTGGGGAAGGCTGCACTTCAGGAAATGAGGCACAGGCTCTGAGTTGCTCACCAGGAGGAGTGGTCCTGGGGACACCCTCCTCTGCCTCTGTCCTGCCTCCTGGGCATCAGCAGCCATCAGATCCACTTTAGGGACAATGTCTGTCTATAAATGTTCACTGAGCTTCTGTGTCCTGAGCATTAGGTTTACAAAGACAAATGACACGTGCCTCTAGCCTCTTAGGGCTCATGGTTTGGTGCACGATGTTTGCAGAGCAGACACCCAGGTCAGAGGGAGGACTCTGACATAGAGACATGGACTTTGCCTTCAGGGGGAAACTGAGGGGAGAGCAAGCAGGTGACCAGCCAGCCTTGGGGTGGGGCTGTTCCCCCAGCCTCCCCACAATGGCTCACATGTCTAGCTTTTCCCACTTCCCAGCACCTCCTGCTGGAACCTTTTTAGATAGCGTCCAAGATAAAAGCACTCTGTGGCCTTGGTCAGTTCAAAAACCCCAGGAGGACTCAGACCCTCCTTTCCTCGAAGTCAGCGCTCTCTCCATGCAGCTCGGGAGAGCTGGGAGCAAGGGGGAGACCCCGCCTGGAGCAATGCATTCATTCACAGCATGTTTATCACCCTGCTCTGATGTGCCAGGGACACAGTGATGAACAGACTGGACCGAGTCCTTCCCTGCACAGGGCTAGCCTGCTAGTGGGGTGGCAGTCAGCAGGTGATTAGACATGCGCGTAGTATCAGGTATGTAAATATTATGAACGGAAATGCAAACTGGCAGGGACTCGAGAGAGACAGGGGCTGATGTTTTGGGTTAAGGTGGTCAGGGAAGGCCAGAGGAAGTAGCGTTTTGAGCTATGGGTGTGGCCAACATGTCCAGGCGTGATGGGACAGGTTTGACTGGTCAGCCTCAAAAAGGGGTTCCTGATAGGACTTCTTAAAGTAAGTAGCAAAAATTGCTGAGAGGACTAAGTTCCAGGTTCATCAAATCACAGCTCTCGTGGTCACAGGGAGAGTGAGTGAGCAAGGCGTGGCCCTAGAGGAGAGGTCTTAGGTCAGCAGACTCCTGTCCAGGGAGCATGTTGTTAGGGCCTAGAGACCATAGGCAGCAAATAACCAGCCATTAGCTTCTGTATTATGCTGGCTTGCTTGCTTAAGAGAGTGGAAAGTTTTCAGCTGACCCTTACTGACCCCAAACTTGCTATCTTGCCCTCGTTAGGGCACTTAAGAATGTAAGGAAGAAAACGGTGCCTTTCACACAGGTGTCCACGAGATAAAACAGTA